>JAANYP010007914.1:330854-480636 GCA_020465985.1 Centrapalus pauciflorus | reverse complement strand
TGTTTAACAGGGTAAAATACCAACAATTGGCTAAATAGGTATGTCACGACAAACAATCAAAGGAATCAAAAATTCCTAAGTGTGAAAGTTTAAGTACTGAAAGTTAGTATCGGACATCGCTATCTGATTGAACCTTTCTTAGACTATACTCATCAAAAATATGTTGTTTGGTATTTAGCTTAGCTTGTAAATTTATTTTTATAACTTAAGTCTAGATTAAATTTTTTAGTCAAAATTTTAAGTTACTTTAATTTTATTTTTACCTTAGCTTATTTTATTTTATTTTATTTTAGTTTAGTTTAATTTTTACTTAGGTAAAAGGTCAAAAGTTACTGAGGGTGCATTCAAAGTTGAATAAAATATACAATGCGTGAAATATCTGAGCTTAGGGTAAAAGATTTGGCATAGATTATCTGGTTACACAATACCGTAGAAAATAGTTGGAAAAGTTGAAGTTATTTCAAAAGTTTTCGAAATTTTTCTAAGTGTTGGAAATTTCGAATCTAAGACAGACTCGAATGTGAGATACTTCGAATCTGTCAGTAGACTCGAAATTACATAGACTCGAAGGTAGTTAGTATATAAAGGTCCACAGTGAAAGCATTTACTTCTCACTGTTCTCGAATCTGATTTCTCGAATCTGTTCTGGCGATCTCGAATCTAATCTCGAGTCTATCGTATTTCCACTAAACGACATTTCGTCGATTCTAAAGCTCTTGTGTTCGATTCTAACTTCAAATCTAGGTATAAGCAACATGATTGTACAAGATTTTGGTGGTTTAATACACAAATTTGGACTTAAACATCACATTTTGATGTTTTATAGGTCAAAATAGGGTTTTTGCAAAATTACCAAGTTTGGACTAATAAAAGATCAAATTAAAAGCATAAATCTATAATTAGAACCTAGTTGAACTAATGTATGTGATTTGCTACGTTCAAAATGGTTAAAATCTTGGATTTTTGTTGAAAAAGGGGTGTCGGCCTTTCGAATCTGATAATGGATTCGAATCTGATCATGGGTTTCTCGAATCTATCAATAGATTCGAGATGACCAGATATTCGAATCTGTCCATCAGACTCGAATAGGGTATATTCGAATCTGTCCATTACATTCGAATATGGGCACTTCGAATCTGTTACTCTCGATTCTGTACTTCATTTATTTTGTTGAATTTAAATTTTATTAAACTTGTGAAAATTTAATTGTGTTAGATTTTGTATTTAATCAAATACAAGATAAAACAAATTTGAATTTAAACAAGTTTATTGATTTTTAATAATAATCTAACAATTTTATGTATTGTGCAGATATGGCGCTTCGTGCTTTTGTTCCTAAGCACAATATGGTTCTTAATCCAGATAATCATATCCCTGAGGCGCAGGGTTTTCGTGAAGTGTTGGACTTCTTAGCTGAATCCAGAATTAGCTACGCTTGGTTTCAGAACATTCCGATTGTAATCTCATATGTGCGGCAGTTCTATGATCACTTACAAGTTGACTGCTCTGTCACCCCGACAGTGCTGAGAACAAGGATCGCAGGGCAACCGTTGGTATTCTCTGCCGATATGCTGCGTCAAGTGTTGCAGCTAGGATCTGAGGAAGAGGAGTCTGGGCCTATTGATTTTCCACTAAATATTAGGCAAGCGGCTTTTCAACGAAGGGGTTACAGTCTAGATGTAACAAAGTCGTCATATATGAAGAGTGGCCTGATTGGGCAATGGCGTTTCTTGGTCCATGTCTTCATGGTCTGTTTTGCACCGAAGAAAGCTGGATTTGATTACATTGTATCAAAAATCCAATCAGCAATGATCGCGATGGTGTACAATAAGAAGTTTAGTTTCTCGCAGCTGATTTTCACAGAATTTATTCATCAAATCACGGCTCCTGAGAGAGAAAGGTTCCTGTTGTATCCGAGGTTTGTGATGATGTTGATACGTCACTTTTTGCCAAGTCTGCCACAATCGAATGATTCTTTGAGCGTAAATGTAATGGAAAAACGCATATTTGCTGATTGTTCCTCACACCGAGGAAGATTGGCTGTTCCTACTGCTCGTCCGTTGTTTGGAGCTATCTTAGACAGGAACTTTGTGGCACCTGATAATGCCAACTGGGCATGTGAAATAGAAGTTCACCAGCAACAGCAACAGCAACAGCAACAGCAACCGCATCAGCAACCGCATCAGACTCGTGTTCGTCCACGTGATCCAAGGCGAAGACAAAGAGATATTACAACTCAGTCTCAGGCGTCTAGGCCTTCTACGAGTCAGCCAGAGCCAGAGGTACAGGAAGAAGGGCCTTCAAGTGCCAATCCAGAAACCGAGCAAATAGCCCAAACATTGGAGGAAATATGGGCTTCGGGTCCGCATGCCAATGAAGATGTTGCAGCAGCATTGGTGGATGAGCTGCTGAGTCCGCCTGGAGATAATGATGATATATTTCGTGATGTTGACGACTATGAGCCAGAGGGGGCTGAGGAAGGATTGACATCTTCGGAATCTGAAACCGAATCAGATGAAGTTCATGAGGTGGTGACTACCGAAACTGGAAGTTGTTTTGAGACTTATGGTTCTAGATTGATTGTCAATCAAGGTGGTTCGAGGAGGAGAGAGACCAGGGAATTGGAGGAGACCGATTATGAAGAAGAAGAGATTGCTACGTTAGTGACGAGGCCACGAGCAAAACGTCATAGATTTATGCAAGGGTCGTCTTCTACCTCGGAAGCACAACCAGAAACCTCTCCAGCCCAAACCCAAGCACCAACCACAGATTCACCATCACCGCCACCTCAGCAACACGAACCCTACATTCCGCCACCATTCAATCCTTCTCCCCTTCAGTCCATTCCATCTATGCCAGAAGCATACAATGAAAATCAAAGATTTTTGCAGCTGAAGAGTCGAGTAGATTTTCAGCACGTTCAAATTATAACTCTCACTAAAGCAGTTGGTGAACTCCAAGAGCATAACGCTAATCTGGATAAGGAGAATGCTGAGTTGAGAATGATTATTGAAGGTGTAAGAGATGAAAACACTGAGCTTAAATCTTTTGTCACTGATCAGTCATCCGAGATCCGAGCAATGAGGTCCCTCATTGAGCAGTTAATGAAAAACCTTTAGGCTCAGGGGGAGACGTCGTGTCGTGATCAAGAAGTACAGAGGCGGAGGGACGATGATGAAGATGATAATCAAGGCAATGATCCCAGCTCTCAAAGACAGGATGAGCCAGTAGATTTTTCTACTGCTCAGGCTGCTCAATCTCAGGGGGAGCAAAGTCAAGCAGAAGGTGAAAGAGGAGAGGCTAGTTCTTCAAGGAATTTAGACAGCGACATGATCGATGCGCTGAAAGATATTGAAGAAGAGCTGATGGAGTTTGATTTTGAAGATGAAATGGAAGAGTTGGAGGAAGGGGAATTTATTCCAGATGATGTTGTTGACTGGAAATCTGACGACGAAGTGATAGAGGATGAAGACGATCAAGTCAATGAAGTTATTGTCAATTCACAACCAGTAATGGAGCTATATGAAGGACAAAATCATGATGTGATTGACATTGACTATATCAAGGTAGCCTCAGTCGAGGATAATGAACTTGAAGAGGCCGAGATGGAGCCATCTAGGACTGACTTGATCAATCTTTGGTTCAAGAAAGAGGAAAAGAAAGAGAGTTTGAAGATGAAGAAGAAGATGAGAGTTCCAGGTGCTGGGAACTTCTCAGGAGGCATTATTAGCTGGTTCTTTGACAGAGAACTGCAGCTGTTCATTTTGAAAAGAAGAGATGGACTTCAGTACTTGAGGCGGACACTGAAAGCTTTTAATTCTTTGCCCAAGATTGAAGTTAAAGAGTTAGCCTGGAAGGAGCTTATTAATATTGGAGATGATCCTTACGCAAACGTTATTGAAAGAATCATAAGGAAAGAAGGGCGATCAGGCAAATTTGAGAGGCTTAAGCCGAGATCAGGCAAGAGGGTCGAGGATGGATCAAGAATAGATCCTCATACTGGAAGACCTTGGGCTAGAATGATCTATAATCCAGTCAAATGCTTGAAAAGAGTGCCAATAAAGCCAATGCCACAAAATGTTTTGAGCAACATGAAGTGGTGGTACCTGGAGATTGATACTGCTGAAGCTATAATGGAGGATCAAGACGAGCAGGTAATTTTGAAGGTATACGACCCACTACATTTGATAAACCTATCTAAGGACGACCTGAAGAAGCTTCACGATCAGCCTATATTCTTCACTGAACCATGGAGATCTGAAGCCAGGAAGTTCCAAAAGGTAGTTAAAGTTTGTATAGATGCAGGGTTATATGCAGGTAGTAGCGTCTATAGCTCTAGTACTTAAATTTGATATAATGTAAATAATTAGAAGCTATCGTCAAGGGGGAGTCTGTTGGTACACCCTGTGTGACGATAGCAGTCTAAACGATCTGCGTTATGATTTAAGTAATATTCTGAATATTAACAAGTGTTATTGATATATATGTTTAATATGTGTTTGTCGGTTATTGATTGTGTGTTTGAACTTGATGTACATATTACAAGAAGTTCAAACATAAAAGTCAAAGAGTATGTCAAGCATAAGTTAAAACATAAGTTTCATCACGTAAGTGTTTAAGTGTATAGGTTAGATTCGAATTGCATAAAAGGATACATTCGAATCTGTGATAGATTCGAATGAGTCCTTAGATTCGAATAGGCTAGATTCGAATCTGTCAGATGGACAGATTCGAATGGGCCTTAGGCCAGATTCGAGGTTGGCCCACAACAGACTCGAATCAGGGCCTATAATTAGGGATAGACTCGAATCATTAGCAGACCTTTGGCAGAATTCGTGAGGAATTAAGCAATAGGCGATCTGGAGTTTATCAGCTAGGTGAGTCCCGTTTCGGAGAGAATTAGTACGTAGGATCGTTCGTGTGTCGTTCGTTCAGCGTCTAATAGTCTCCGTGTTTCCGTTGGTTGAGAGTTGTCCGTCTGACCGTCAACGAGGATTCCGCACTCGTTAACGGGTCCGCGTCTAGATAGATCTGTCAGTGGTAGACCTTACATAGGCATATTGAATTGACGAGCAAATGTAGTGGAGACAAATGAACGATTGGCTCCAGAATCAAACAAGATACGTGCAGGAATTGAGTTAACATAGAATGTACCAGTGACCACCTCCGGGTCATCCTTTGCTCTTCAGCTGTGATTTGAAACGCCCTTTTGGAGCCCTATGAGATTGATCCCTGCGAGCAGTGGAAGCTGCAGAAGATCTTGCTGTTGATTGCTGAACGCTTTGATCTCGTGGGGGTTTCGGGCAGTCCTTTGAAAAATGGCCAAGTCTGTGGCAGTTGTAACATGCATCGTCTTTTCGAGGACAATGCTCCCAGTGATGGCCTTTCTGCCCACAGCAGAAACAGTACATGTCTTGAGTCTTGCACTCCCCAGAGTGCGGTTTCCTGCATCGCCTGCAGTCCCTCATTTCAGAACTGGCCGAAAAGGCCCTTCCCTTCTTGGGTGATGAAGATTGTTGATGAGATTGAGGAGAGAATCGAGATGATCCAGACTCTCGCTGCCTTTTTGGCGGCGACGGTTGAGTCGGTGTTGCGGCGGTTGACCCAATGACATATCCAGACAATAAGACGATCTGCTCAACATTTCGAGCAGCCTCTAGCAAACCAGCAAACGTTGTATACCGAACCCCACTCATGGTTCAGCGAATCTTATAGTCTAGACCGGCCTCAAACCGGGCTATCTTTCTCTCTTCTGTGTCGACTTGATGCGGTGCGAACAGGCTTAGTCGGGTGAACTCAACGGCATATTGTGTAACCGTTTTCGTTCCTTGAGTCAGGTTCAGAAATTTCGCCTCTAGACGACGCTTCTCATCAGTAGGACAGTATTGCTGGGAGAATACTTCCTTGAACTCGCTCCATGACATGTGTGACACTACCTCCATCGTCAACACATGTGTCATAGCATCCCACCACATTACTGCGTCCCTTGCAAACATTGTGGTTGCAAAGCGGACCATGTCTTTATCAGCTCAGTCGCTGATTCTGAAAGTTCGCTCGGTGGTGGTGATCCATTCCAATGCAGTCACGGCATCTCCAGTTCCATCAAAAGTAACAGCCCCGTTACTTTTGAAGTCCTTAAACCTACAACCCCTTGATCGGTTAGAAGACCTAGTGTCTTGTCTTTCCTCTTGGTCATCCTGTTGTTGTTCCTTGTTCTTTCGTTTGTCAGCCTTACGTTTTTCTTCGGCCTCATCTCTGGCCCTTAATTGGTCGGCAAATGACTGAGCCTGCTCAGCCATTCTTTTGGATTGTAATTCATTGTTTTGTTCCATAAGAGCTTGCATCATCTGGAAAATCTGTTGAGGAGTCATATCGTCTCCTGACATGTTCTGAAATATAACAACTTATATTTAGAACATTTATTTGTAAGTCCTAAGTGTTTACAGTTACTCTTTATTTGTCACCATGTGCATGTCAATCCTATCTTAGTTCGGATCATTTCCTAGGAGTCCATTCTAATATCATAACCTAAGTTTGAGTCCAAGTCCTTGCGGACACTTGAAACCTCAAACTAATGCTCTGATACCAAAACCTGTGACACCCTCTTGCTTTGATATTATAATTGAAATCACCAGGATCAACAAACAACCCAATGTGTAACATGATAATTGAAATTGAAAACTTAAATCACAATTAAGAAAAACACTAAAGCAATAAAAGTATATGTCTACAGTGATTAAGTCTAACTATTACAACATCATAATTGTTTTGAAAGTGGTAAATCCCAGCCCAAAGCTATTACATTCAAGTACCAATAGCTTCTAAAGTCTCCGGGATATTGAATTGATATTGCTTAAGAAGAAGGTCCAGCTACACTTTTGCCTTTGCCTGAAAACATGGTGAGTCAACAGTAAGCTAATTGCTTAGTGAGATAACAGATTATGCAAACAACAAATATTTCTTTACAAGCAATGCTTAACCATGGGCAGTGTAAGCCCATGTATGTGAAAACAGGCAGTGTAAGCCTCAATGTATGTGTAAACCATGCAGTGCTAGCATCGGGTTGGCAGTTCAAATGCTGATCGGGGATGTGCCGAACCTGACGGGATAAAGAGTGGGATGATCAGTCCCCGACAGTGGCCTGCTGTCAGCCCCAGGTCCAGGTCGCATCAGATTGTGAAGTAATGATCATGCAGTGCAAGCATGATGTAACTAGATGCACTTTCAAATGAACGCTGGCTACATGTGTGTTACATGTCAAGTACGAGTGTGCATCATAACAACAAAGTAATCATGAGTGCCAATTGATGTATATGAACAATGTGAACATGCCATTGAATATATAAACATGAATGCAAAAACAATAAATGTTAGAATGACAATCTGTTACTCACAGTGATTGGTATAATGTGATTTGTCTCTGAATCAATGTGTGTTTTGATAACACCACAATGATCTGTAAAGTAAGTGTAATAGTGATTTTGTGTCAGTAATTGCTTAAAACTTGTATTCTGTAATTTAAATGTAATTGGGTCTGAATTCGGACCACATCCGAATTCGAATGGTCCGAATTGTATCCGGTCCGAAATTGGGTCCTTGGTCCGAAATAGGCTAGGTCCGAAATTGGCTAGGTCCGAAATTGGGGTAGGATCCGAATTGAGTAGTGGTCCGAATTGTGGTTGAGTCCGAAATGGGTGGTCCGAACTAGGATGATGATCCGAATTCGGATGGATCATCAATCCGAGTTCATACTTGGTAAATTTCCAACATTTTCCAGAAATTATATTTGGACCATTTATGCATGTTTCAGTAACTGAAGTTGTAAATATGAACTTAAATGTACTTATTTAACTTATATCATAACACTAACATACCAAATCAACCCATTTATGCCCATTTTTCTATGAGTCTCGATGAACACACACACTAAAAACACACACTTAGCTCAAATTCATACTTAGACTTTGAATTTGATTCTGAAATTTAGTATGTAACATCCTTACTACTCGATTTTAACATTGCAACATAAATCTGTTACATGCATTAAGAATCAGAACCAAAATCTTTTGATTCGGTTTTCACTAAAAACCGAATAGAAACTTCAAAATTTCGTAAATAGGAGTAATTGTTACCTCAAATCGTTTGTTGTAGCAGTTATAGTTACTATATTGCAACTTGAATCCAACTTTTTGCACTTGAAATTACTGATTCTTGTGTGTTCCTTAGATGAAGCCGAGAGAAAGAGAGAGTAGAGAGAGAGTACTGAGAGAGTGAGTGTTTGAAAATGAAAGGTTTTCTTTCTTTTATTCCCCACTTTTATCTATTTGCTCATTATACCCCCTCAACTTCGTATTTTCTCATTTAACTTATATAATGATAGAAATTGACTTAAATTAATATAATCATCCAAAAGTACAATAATTTAGTTCTTAAAATTTGCAAATTACAATTAATTAAAATTTGGGATGTTACACCGTTGAAGGTTTGGATTTCCCAAAATACAACGAGTGCGGAATCCTCGTTAGTGGCTTGACGGTAAGACCACGCACACCGAAACACGAAGACTAGCACGGTGATAGACGAACAACGGATCGTCCCAACACGGTGATTCTCTCCACACGAAACTCTCCAAATGCTAGCAAGTTCGAGATCGCCTTTTGCTTAAACTCTCTGAAATCTTCGAAAGTCTCTGCTCAAAGTCTGATAATTAATCGAATTAACCCTTAATTATACTGACTGGTTCGACTTTGTCTAGGACAAATTCGAACTTGTCCTCCTAGACAAATTCGAATTTGCCTTCAAACTTATGTTTGAACTTATGTTTGAACTTAACTTTGAACTTTATGTTTGAGCTTATTGTAATACGTTACCTTAAGTTCAAACATACAAACAATTAATACCAAACATATATAATCAAACATATATCAAACACTTGTTAATATTCAATATCAAGTAAATTGGTTTACACAAAATGCTATCTATACTTAGACTGCTATCATCACACAGGATATACTAACAAGCTTTTTATACTGAAGAGAAGAGACGGACTCTAATACCTGAGGCAAACGCTTAAAGTGTTTAATACATTGCCGAAGGTAGAATTGAAGGAGTTAGCCTGGAAAGAGTTAATCAATATCGGTGAGGACCCTTATGCTGAAGTTATTGCAAAAATAATCAGAAAAGAGGGCAGATCCGGAGAATTCGAAAAACTCAAGCCGAGGTCGGGAAAAAGAGTGGAGGATGAATCAAGGATAGATCCTCACACGGGAAGACCACGGGCTAAGATGGTTTACAAACCCGTTAGATACTTAAAGATAGTGCCAATGAAGTCTATGCCTCAAGATGTTCTCAGTAACATGAAGTGGTGGTACATAGATAACGATACTTCTGAAGCTGTAATGGAAGATACAGAAGACAAAGTTATTTTGAGAGTGTATGATCCATTTCACCTAATAAATCTATCTAAGGATGACCTACGAAAGCTACACGATCAGCCTATCTTCTTTCATGTAGGCTGGAGATCTGAGGCTAGAAAATTCCAAAAGATAGTTAGGGTATGTATCGATATAGGCTTATATGCAGGTAGTAGCATATATAGTTCAAGTAGTTAGACAAAAATGTAAATAGTTAGAAGCTATCGTCAAGGGGGAGTCTGTTAGTACATCCTGTGTGACGATAGCAGGCTAAGTATAGATAGCATTTTGTGTAAACCAATTTACTTGATATTGAATATTAACAAGTGTTTGATATATGTTTGATTATATATGTTTGTATGTTTGAACTTAGGGTAACGTATTACAATAAGTCCAAACATAAAGTTCAAAGATAAGTTCAAACATAAGTTCAAACATAAGTTTGAAGTCAGATTCGAATTTGTCTAGGAGGACAAGTTCGAATAGGCCTTGGGCCAAGTTCGAATTTGTCCTAGACAAAGTCGAACCAGTCAGTATAATTAAGGGTTAATTCAATTAATTATTAGACATTAGCAGAGACTTTTACAGATACTTTGGGATTTTTCAGAGAGTTTAAGCAAAAGGCGATCTCGAACTTGCTAGCATTTGGAGAGTTTCGTGTGGAGAGAATCACAGTGTTGGGACGATCAGTTGCTCGTCTATCACCGTGCTAGTCTCCGTGTTTCGGTGTGCGTGGTCTTACCGTCAAGCCACTACTCTGCAGGTTAAACAACCATCCCAAGTTTGGTACTTGGACAGTGGCTGCTGAGGCCACATGACAGGTTGCAAGGACTTTCTGAGTGATCTCAGGCCTGAAAAAGGGTCAAAGGTCACATTTGGTGATAATGTTCAGGGATCCATAGGAGGATATGGAATCCTTCAAGCCGGTGCTAGCCTATCTGTCTGGGCTAAAACACAATCTTGTAAGCATAAGTCAACTGTGTGATGCTGGCAACAAGGTTAACTTTGATGAGCACCTAGGGTACATATTGGATCCCCAAGGCAAAGTTGTGTTGTGCGCACAAAGGAAGAAAGGTGTATATGTGGTAGACATGAAATCTGTTGATCCCAAAACTGAAACCTCCTTTATCTCAAGAAGCAATGCAGATCTGAACTGGTTATGGCACAAAAGGCTATCACACATGAACTTCAAGAATATCAACAAACTCATTAAGAAAGTGTTGGTAACAGGTTTGCCTTTTATAACCTTTGTTAAGTATAAACTCTGCGCAGCTTGTGAGAAAGGCAAGAAAAGAAAAACATCTTTTAAATCCAAGCATAATTTTTCTATAGATACTCCTCTCTTCTTAATCCACGTGGACTAGTTTGGACCTGTCAGTGTCCAAAGTCTAAGAGATAGAAGATACAATAGTAATGGTTGATGAGTTCTCCAGGTTTACATGGGTGATCTTTCTGAAGACCAAAGGAGAGGCTGCTAGAGAAATTATTGGATTTGTCAAAAAGATAGAGGTGTTGAACTCTGCTCAAGTCAAGCAGCTTAGAAGTGATCATGGTACTGAATTCAGAAACATTACTCTTGAGGACTTCTGTGAAGAAAGTGGGATTTCACAAAACTTTTCGGCTATAAGATGCTTAAAGGAGAAACAAAACTCTCATTGAAGCTGCTAGAACCATGTTGTGTGCATCTGGTTTACCTTCATCAGTTTGGGCTGAAGCTGTTAATACTACATGTTTCACTCAAAACAGATCCTTAGTGGTGAAAAGGTTGAACAGGACTCCTTATGAGTTAATCAAAGGGAGGAAGCCAAATATTAGTTACTTCCATGTGTTTGGATGCCCCTGCTTCATTCTGAATCAGAGGCAGCAACTGGCAAAATTTTAACCCAAAACTGATGAAGGTGTGTTTGTTGGATATTCTTCTATCTCTAAAGCCTACAGAGTATACAACTACAAAAGAAAGGTGATAGATGAATCTATCAATGTCACCTTTGAGGAGTCTAGGAGTGCCCCCACCAAAGCTGTTCTAGAAGCAGTTTCAGGAGAGTTCAGCTTTGATGATCTCATGCATTCCATCAATGATAAAAAGGACTCAAAAGCTTCCACATCACCCAGAGTGGAACCTGTTAACCACAATGGACATGATGATGACCATGTTGGTACTCCCTGTGTGAATAAGTGTACTGATATAGTTAACACATCATGTCCAGAACCAATCAATGTTGATTTCCCTAGATCTTCTACTGATGTGTTCAACAATAGAGATTCATGTTCAACAGGTGAACAGACTCAAGATAACAATATATCTGAAAATCTTGAAAGCTGTTCTGCAAGACCTGATGAAGATGAAAATGATATAGGAGAATCTTCATTGAGACATGATCCTATGTGGATCAAGTGTTACCACAATGATCAGATAACTGGTGACATCAACAAAGGGGTACAAACAAGATGGGACAACTTAGGAAACTTTTGTATGTTTTCTAGCTTTGTGTCCTTAATGGAGCTAAAGAAAGTGGATGATGCTTTAATAGATGCCAATTGGATCACTGTCATGCAAGAAGAGCTTAATCAGTTTGAGAGAAATAAGTTATGGAAGCTGGTCCCTGTTCCTAAAGGTAAAACCATAATTGGCACCAAATGGGTTTTCAGAAATTAGATGGATGAGCAAGGTCATGTCTTTAGAAATAAGGCAAGAATGGTTGCTCAGGGCCATAGACAAGAAGAAGGAATAGACTATGATGAAATATTTGCTCCAGTGGCCAGGTTAGAAGCAATTCGTTTGTTTCTAGCCTATGCTGCCCACAAGAGCATAAAGTTATTTCAAATGGATGTGAAGAGTGCATTTTTGAATGGTAAGCTGCAGGAAGAAGTGTATGTCAAGCAGCCTCCAGGTTTTGAAAGTGAACAACACCCAGGTTATGTCTATAAGTTGGAAAAAGCTCTCTATGGTCTAAAACAAGCCCCTAGAGCCTGGTATGACACTCTTACTGATTTCCTTATCAGCAATGGCTACTCCAGAGGTAAAGTGGATACCACATTGTTCATAAAGAAGGTGAAGTCTGATATTATGCTAGTTCAAATTTATGTGGATGACATAATATTTGGATCTACCAATGAGCAATTATGCAAGAATTTTTCACTACTCATGAAATCAAAGTATAAAATGAGTATGATGGGTGAACTTACTTTCTATCTAGGATTACAGGTTAAACAAACCACAAACGGAATTTTTATTAACTAAAGAAAGTATATTTTAGATCTTTTGAAAAAGTTTTAAATTTGATCAAAGTTCTCCCATCAGAATCCCAATGGTAACCAATGTCGAATTAGATGCTGATGTCAGTGGCAAAGCTGTTTCAGTAACAGCTTATAGAGGAATGATTGGGAGCTTGCTTTATTTAACTGCTAGTAGACCAGATTTTATGTTTGCCACTAGCTTATGTGCTAGGTTTCAAGCTGATCCTAAGGAATCACATCTAGCTGCAGTAAAAAGAATATTCAGATACCTAAAGGGTACACCAGGTTTGGGTCTTTGGTATCACAAAGACTCCAGCCTTGAACTAATTGGATATTCAGATTCTGATTTTGCAGGATACATGCTAGACAGAAAAAGCACAACAGGTGGATGCAAACTCCTTGGTGGAAAGTTGATAAGTTGGCGTAGCAAGAAACAGATCTCAGTTTCTACTTCCACTGCTGAAGTTGAGTACATTGCTGCTGGAAGCTGCTGTGGGTAGATTCTATGGATGCAACATCAGCTTGGGATTATGGACTTGTATATAAGAAAACTCCTATTCTATGTGATAAGACAAGTGCCATAGCTATTTCCAACAATCCAATCTTTCATTCCGGAACAAAGCATATAGAAGTCAGACATCACTTTATCAAAGATCACATTCAGAAAGGTAATGTGGAGGTAAATTTTATTTCCACAAATGAACAGCTTGCAGACATTTTTACCAAACCTCTTAATGAAAACACGATTAATTACCTTGTTAACAAGCTGGGCATGTTACATAAAAGTGACTAAGTGTCATTGATGCTCTAAGAGATTGCGTGTTTCAAACTGATCAAATTTCTTAGAACAGCTTAGACAGAACACGCTCTGCGTGTTCTATACTTAACCAATTTCTGAAAACTTAGATAGCTTGGATGTATAACAGGCCCAATCTCACCTCCAGTCTCAACAGAACCCCTCATCACTTCTCCACAACATCCATCCTCCACTTCATCCCTCAAATCATACAACAGACGTAAATCCTTAGCCAAAAAGAAACCATCATCCCACATTAGACCCTCTGACCCCTCCCAATAGGAGTCAGTTGAAAAAGAAGCAACCCCTGCTGCTTCTCCTATTTTAGGAGAAAGTTCAGCAAATTTGGTGTAGGCTTCACTTCAATAAGAGTCAACCCAGAGTCATCGTAGACCCTCTGGTTCCTCCCAACAGGAACCAGTTGTACAAAAGGAGACTACCACATCCACTATCCCAGCCTCCCAACATGCTGAGGGTATTAAAAGACAGGAGTCCACTCCACTCCACACTGAGTCCACATAGTCTTCACTTCATACTTCTCCTACACCATTTGAGTCTGCACGAGGTGCCAAAGCTGTTGGAACAAACCATCCATCAGATCAGCCTCAAACTTTTGCTCATGGTGATTGTGACACCCTTGCCACAACAACCACCATTAACAAGACACCCAGGATTAATCACCAATTCGTAATTTATATAATGATCTGATTTCTTAATTAAATGCGGAAGCAAATGAAGTACAAAATAAAGTATTACAACAATTTCAAATCACTCTACAGTGCTACAAAGGTTACATGTCTATATCTACAAACTTCAATAACATTACATTATCCCAAATTTATTACAACAATAATCTCAACAATAAGTTACCAAATAAGCAACTGAGTCTTCAATTCACTTCAAACAACAACCTAGCTAGATGGTCCCGCAGCTGATTTTCCTTTTCCTGTAAAAATTACAACAACTAAAACGTAAGCGAATGCTTAGTGAATACATAGATTGCGCACATTATAAATCTTTATGAAGCCCAAGAGTAACCCCGACGACAAACGTCGTATACTCTCTTCGTACACCAAGTACGGACCAGAGCCGTAGCCCCTTCGAGCCCAAAGCTCGACATTTACATATACCATCTGAGACAAACGTACGATCGGGGATGACATACTGCCTACCGGACCTGGAGGGATCAGCTCCAGCGTCATATAGCACAGTAACATCAGAGTTATCGATGCGACCCACCGGTCCATCACTAGATGCACAACAATCGAACGGACATGCAACAAGAAAGAATGTGCATCTAAATCTACGCAAGTTAGTAGAATTCCAACCAAACAAATGAAACAACAGGTCTCAGCAGGCAAAGCTTAACATAAAACAGATATAATCATGCGAAATCTACTGTACTCACAGTGGGTGCGTTATTAATCTTTAATCAATTTTATTTCTCCTCGGGCTTTCAACCGGATCCACAAAGTACCCCACTGTGGGTTAGACAACACCACAAGGGACCTGTAAGTCAGTTGTAACAACACATCGTGTCAATAACTGTTTATTTTCATAAAACCAAAGTTTATATGTTTTTGCAACATTTTACATAAATTTCGGATCTGTGTCCGAATTCGGACCCCACCAAATTCGGTCCCCAGTAGATCCTAATTCGGACCACACTAAGTTCGGATCATGTAAATTTCGGACCCCTTTAGGTCCCAATTCGGACCATTGAAATTTTTGGATCTCATTCGAATTCGGTCCCCAAAACGAATTCGGACCCCTATCCGAGTTCAACACTTAGAATATTAATTCTGTTTTTGTACTTCCCAATTTCGGATATCGTCCTAAGTTCGAGGCCATCCGAATTCGGACCCGATCCGAGTTCATCTCGGATCCGAATTCGGACCCCTTCGAATTTGTGCAGTTTCAAATATTTTCTAGATTTAATCCAAGTCATTTTTGCACTTACTCAATACGTGAAATAACTTACACCAACTAAAATACACTTGTTTACAACCATTTTAACACTATTATTAACACCTTTACATGCCTAACTCACTCCTTTTTTATCCTTTTTTGTTCAACCGTCGAACACATACCAAGAACACACACTAAATTTCTAAAAATCATACTTTCAGGTTGAATTAGAAGCTGAAATTTTGTACATAGCATCTTATATACTCGATTTAGACAAATCCATAATAATATAACACATGCTACAACATCTACTACTCCGAATCTGTGATTCGGATTTGAACAAAACCAAACTCAAAATGCCTCCAAATTCGAAATATAAAGAATCTTTACCTCAAATCTTCAATTACAGTAGTAATAGTTCCTCGTTTGCAACCTTGATTCCAATTTTCAGACTTCAAATCCAAGTGTTGATAATCTTACTTTGTAGAGAGAGAGAGAGAGAGAGAGAGAGAGAGAGAGAGCCGAGAGGTGAGATTTTTAGAGAGAGAGAGAGAGTTTTGTTTCAAATGAATTGAAATAACTCTTTTCCCCCTTTTTAATCCAAATTTCCATCTTTAGCACTTTTAGTCCCTCAACTTAACCGGTTCCAACCCTTCTTGTAATGCTGACCAGAAGTTTGAAGTAAACCGACTATCTCGATCCGATACTATGGACTTAGGCACTCCATGCCTGGAAACTATCTCGCCCATATAAATCTGAGCTAACTTCTCCAATGAATAATTTTCACGAATCGGAATAAAATGGGCCGACTTAGTTAATCTATCGACTATTACCCAAACTGTATCGTGTTGTCGCCTAGTCTTCGGCAGTTTCGTAACGAAATCCATAGTAATGTGTTCCCACTTCCATTCTGGAATGGGAAGTGGTTGCAAACTACCATATGGTTGCTGGTGTTCTGCTTTCACAAGCCGGCAAGTTCGGCATCTTTCCACGTACTGACCTATGTCTTTCTTTAGTCCGGGCCACCAAAAGTCTGCTTTTAAGTCATTGTACATCTTGGTGCTCCCGGGATGTACAGAATACCTTGATTGATGCGCTTCTTCGATGATCACATTTCGCATCCCCCCAAACTTCGGCACCCAGATTCTCCCATATATACCTTTCAAACCCGACAAACTTGTTTCCATATTCTTAATCTGCGCCCTTATATCCTCAGCACCAACATTCTCGTCTTTCAAGGCTTCCTCTTGAGCGGCCTTGTCATCATATATAATAGTAGACGTTAACATAGTAGACGTCATAATATAGCAGAAATCTTTAGCATATGCTTTGCGACTCAAAGCATCAGCCAGCACGTTAGCTTTTCCGGGGTGATAAAGGATTTCGCAATCATAATCCTTTATAAGTTCCATCGACCTACGCTGTCTCATGTTCAGCTCTTTCTGACTAAAGATGTATTTCAAACTCTTATGGTCCGTGTAGAGTTGACACTTAGTCCCATATAAATAATGCCTCCATAATTTCAATGCAAACGTAACAGCTGTTAACTCAAGATCATGAGTTGAGTAGTTCTTCTCATGTTGCTTAAGCTGTCTCGAAGCATAAGCAATAACCTTCCCACACTGCATCAGTACAGCGCCTAACCCCAGTCTTGAGGCATCAGTATACACCACGAAATCATCATTGCCTTCAGGTAAGGCAAGTATCGGCGCTTCGCTTAACGTTTTCTTCAGGATCTCAAATGCCTCCTGCTGCACAGTTTCCCATACAAACGGTGCATTCTTCTTTGTTAATGCAGTCAAAGGAACTGCAATCTTAGAAAAATCCTTTATAAACCTCCGATAATATCCTGCCAACCCCAGGAAACTTCTAACTTCAGTAGCTGAACGAGGCGGTTCCCAGTTCTTTATTGCTTCAACCTTAGCCGGGTCCACCGAAATTCCAGCTCCAGAAATTACATGTCCTAGAAACTGTATCTGTTGTAGCCAAAACTGGCACTTTGAGAACTTGGCGTACAACTTTTCCTTCCTTAACAATTCCAACAGTTCCCTCAGATGTTCAGCATGTTCGGCTTCAGACTTAGAGTATACTAAAATATCATCGATAAACACAATTACCGATTTATCCAACATCGGTCGCAAACTCTATTCATTAAATCCATAAACACTGCCGGGGCGTTGGTTAATCCAAAAGGCATCACCCGAAACTCGTAATGCCCATACCGAGTCCTGAATGCTGTCTTTGGCAGATCTTCCTCTCGAACCTTCAATTGATGATATCCCGATCTCAGATCAATCTTAGAAAATACACTAGCCCCGTGTAACTTATCAAACAAGTCGTCTATCCTCGGCAGAGGATACTTGTTCTTAATCGTCAACTTATTCAGCTCCCGATAATCTATGCACATCCTCATCGTGCCATCTTTCTTCTTAACAAATAATACCAGAGCTCCCCATGGCGATGAACTCGGTCGAATGAAGCCCTTATCCAACAACTCTTGAAGTTGCGTCATCATTTCTTTCATCTCAGTTGGGGCAAGGCGATAAGGAGAACGAGCTACCGGTGCAGCTCCAGGGATCAAGTCAATCTTAAATTCCACTTGTCTCTCAGGCGGCACGGCAGACAAGTCTTCCGGAAACACATCCGGGAATTGTGAAACAACCGGCACATCGGCCAAAGATCTCTTCTCAGCCTTAGCATCAATCGCATATGCTAAGTAAGCATCACATCCCTTTGCAACAAGCTTTCGGGCTTTTGCAAAAGTCAGCAAGCACAAATCCCCGCTTCTCCTATCCCCGTAAATACAAATCTCCCGCCCCTCCGGAGTAGTTATCTTTATCATACGATGCTTACAAACTATGTGGGCTTCGTTCTCTATCAACCAATCCATCCCAATAATTACATCAAATGCACTAAATTCTATCGGAATCAAATCCAAATTGAAGACTACATCTTCAATCACTAAGGTGCAGTTACGGTATACATGATCTACCTTGACTAGAGTATTACTAGCAGTTTCAATATCTAGTACAGCAGATAACTTTGATAAAGGCATAGACAATTGTTGAGCAAACATAGTAGACACAAACGATCTATTGGCACCCGAGTCAAATAACACTCTTGCAGGTAAAGAGTTTACAATAAACATACCCGTAACCACTTCCGGGTTTTCCCTTGCCTCCTCTGCAGTAATTTGAAAGGCACGAGCCGGTGCCCTCTGTGACTGACCCCGACGGTTAACTGAACCACCACTTGAACCTCCAGAAGATCGTGTTGATGATGGAGCAGCAGCTGCTGGAGCATTCTTCCTACAGTTCCTACTATAGTGTCCCCACACCCCACACTTATAGCAAGCATCTCCTTTCCTTGGGCACTCACTCTGATAATGGCCCAGCTCCCCACAGCAAAAGCAAGCACGTCCGTTACTGCGCTTGCAAAAATGTTCCAGGTGACACTTGTTGCAGTATTGTGGCTCGGTGTTGATAGAGTATGCACGAGCACGACCACGATCAGAAGATCTCGAGTATCCTCCCTCCCGTTGGCGCTTCGGCGGTGACGGCTGTGTTGGGTTGGTGGAAGCAGCAGCAGACCCAATCGAGTAGCCCGACATAATCAAAATCTGCTCTACATTTCTGGCAGCCTCAAGTAAGCCAGCAAATGTAGGGTAGCGGACGTTGCTCATAACCCTTCTTATTTCAATATCCAGACCAGCCTCGAACCTGGTCACCTTCCTTTCCTCAGTATCGACTTGGTGAGGCGCAAACAGACTCAGCCTCGTGAATTCCACCGCATATTGGGACACTGTATTAGTCCCCTGTACCAGCGCCAAAAACTTCGCTTCCAACCTCCGGCGCTCATCAACCGGACAGTACTGCTGAGTGAATAGGTCCTTGAACTCAGCCCAAGTCATAACAGGAACCTTCTCCAATGTCAACGCATTCACCATTGCGTTCCACCACATGATTGCATCATTCGTGAACATAGCAGTTGCATAACGAACCATGTCCTTCTCAGCACAATCGCTGATTCGGAATGTTCGTTCGGTTGCCGTTATCCATTCGAGCGGGGCAACAGCGTCTCCCAATCCATTAAACTCCACAGCCCCATTTCCTTTGAAGTCCTTGAAACGACAACCTTTGGGCTTGTTAGACGACCCAGTGTTGTCATCTTGTTCATCATTATTGTTGCCCCCTTCCTTCTCTTTGTTCTTTCTCTTATCTTCTCTTCTCTTAGCATCGGCCTCATCTCGAGCCCGAAACTGATCTTGTATCATCTTATTCTGCTCAGCCATCATGGCTAGCATCATCTCTCTGCCTTCTTCGGGTGTCATTCCTCCTCCAGACATGTTCTGAAATAATAACACATAACTTGTTTAGTAACATGTCATCAGTTTAAAGACACCACTCATTTGTCCCGTATGATAGTCAATCTCTTATAATTACTAGATCATAACCTATCTTAGTTCAGATCATTACTTAAATCACTACAAATCATTACCTAATGTTTGAGATCAAGACCTCACGGACACTTGAATCTCAAACTACTGCTCTGATACCATCTCGTGTGACACCCTTGCCACAACAACCACCATTAACAAGACACCCAGGATTAATCACCAATTCGTAATTTATATAATGATCTGATTTCTTAATTAAATGCGGAAGCAAATGAAGTACAAAATAAAGTATTACAACAATTTCAAATCACTCTACAGTGCTACAAAGGTTACATGTCTATATCTACAAACTTCAATTACATTACATTATCCCAAATTTATTACAACAATAATCTCAACAATAAGTTACCAAATAAGCAACTGAGTCTTCAATTCACTTCAAACAACAACCTAGCTAGATGGTCCCGCAGCTGATTTTCCTTTTCCTGTAAAAATTACAACAACTAAAACGTAAGTGAATGCTTAGTGAATACATAGATTGCGCACATTATAAATATTTATGAAGCCCAAGAGTAACCCCGACGACAAACGTCGTATACTCTCTTCGTACACCAAGTACGGACCAGAGCCGCAGCCCCTTCGAGCCCAAAGCTCGGCATTTACACATACCATCTGAGACAAACGTACGATCGGGGATGACATACTGCCTACCGGACCTGGAGGGATCAGCTCCAGCGTCGTATAGCACAGTAACATCAGAGTTATCGATGCGACCCACCGGTCCATCACTAGATGCACAACAATCGAACGGACATGCAACAAGAAAGAATGTGCATCTAAATCTACGCAAGTTAGTAGAATTCCAACCAAACAAATGAAACAACAGGTCTCAGCAGGCAAAGCTTAACATAAAACAGATATAATCATGCGAAATCTACTGTACTCACAGTGGGTGCGTTATTAATCTTTAATCAATTTTATTTCTCCTCGGGCTTTCAACCGGATCCACAAAGTACCCCACTGTGGGTTAAACAACACCACAAGGGACCTGTAAGTCAGTTGTAACAACACATCGTGTCAATAACCGTTTATTTTCATAAAACCAAAGTTTATATGTTTTTGCAACATTTTACATAAATTTCGGATCTGTGTCCGAATTCGGACCCCACCAAATTCGGTCCCCAGTAGATCCTAATTCGGACCACACTAAGTTCGGATCATGTAAATTTCGGACCCCTTTAGGTCCCAATTCGGACCATTGAAATTTTTGGATCTCATTCGAATTCGGTCCCCAAAACGAATTCGGACCCCTATCCGAGTTCAACACTTAGAATATTAATTCTGTTTTTGTACTTCCCAATTTCGAATATCGTCCTAAGTTCGAGGCCATCCGAATCTGGACCCGATCCGAGTTCATCTCGGATCCGAATTCGGACCCCTTCGAATTTGTGCAGTTTCAAATATTTTCTAGATTTAATCCAAGTCATTTTTGCACTTACTCAATACGTGAAATAACTTACACCAACTAAAATACACTTGTTTACAACCATTTTAACACTATTATTAACACCTTTACATGCCAAACTCACTCCTTTTTGATCCTTTTTTGTTCAACCGTCGAACACATACCAAGAACACACACTAAATTTCTAAAAATCATACTTTCAGGTTGAATTAGAAGCTGAAATTTTGTACATAGCATCTTATATACTCGATTTAGACAAATCCATAATAATATAACACATGCTACAACATCTACTACTCCGAATCTGTGATTCGGATTTGAACAAAACCAAACTCAAAATGCCTCCAAATTCGTAATATAAAGAATCTTTACCGCAAATCTTCAATTACAGTAGTAATAGTTCCTCGTTTGCAACCTTGATTCCAATTTTCAGACTTCAAATCCAAGTTTTGATAATCTTACTTTGTAGAGAGAGAGAGAGAGAGAGAGAGAGAGAGAGAGAGAGAGAGAGCCGAGAGGTGAGATTTTTAGAGAGAGAGAGAGTTTTGTTTCAAATGAATTGAAATAACTCTTTTCCCCCTTTTTAATCCAAATTTCCATCTTTAGCACTTTTAGTCCCTCAACTTAACCGGTTCCATTAAATACTGATCTTATAAAATACAAGAATTCTATCTTTCATTTATTATCTTAATAATTTAAATAATCATTTTCACTTAATAATTTTAAAATTCTAAATTTCCATAATATGCAACCGACTTTATAATTTAATCAAATTTTCGTACCAACTTTCATAATTCAACTTAAATTACAAATTTAAACTAAATAAACTTCAAATACCATAAGTTAAATCCGAGGATGTTACAACATGGGCTCCACCACGCTCAACTTCGTCCTCGAAGTTATTAAGATTCAAACAGTTGCGGATACTTCTTCGACATTTCTAACTTAGGCTCCCACGTGTGATTTGCCCCTTTGTGATGCTTCCAACGTACAAGCACCATTTCTATCTCTTTGCTCCTTAATTTCTTCACCTTAGTATCCAATACACATTCCGGCTCTTCAACATATCGAAGCCTTTCATCAATCTGCAATTCAGTATGGTCGGCCCAATCTTCATTACTAGTAGTAAATGACTTTCGGAGCTTTCCAACATGAAATACTGGATGTATGCCTGACATTTCTTCAGGCAACTCCAGGCGATACGATTGATTTCCAACTTTTTCTACTATTTTAAATGGCCCAACAAATCTCGGAGCCAACTTGCCCCTTTTAACAAAACGAGTAACACCCCTCATGGGTGATACTTTCAAGTAGACCCAGTCATTCACTTCAAAATTGATCGGTTTGTGCCTCCGATCATAGTAACTTTTCTGACGATCCTGGACCGCCTTCATGTTCTGCCTGATCAATTGTATCTTTTCATTTGTTTCTTGAAGTAACGCCGGCCCAGCAATCGGCGTCTCCCCGGTTTCTCTCCAACATGTAGGAGTCCTACATCATCTTCCATACAAAGCCTCAAACGGCGCTTTCTTGATTGTTGCATGGTAACTGTTGTTATACGAAAACTCTATTAGTGGCAGGTGATCATCCCAATTGCCACCAAGATCTAGTATGCACTACCGCATCATATCTTCGAGTGTCAGGATAGTCCTTTCACTTTGACCATCGGTTTGCGGACGATACGCCGTACTCATAGCGATCCTTGTTCCCAACCCTTCTTGTAATGCTGACCAGAAGTTTGAAGTAAACCGACTATCTCGATCCGATACTATGGACTTAGGCACTTCATGCCTGGAAACTATCTCGCCCATATAAATCTGAGCTAACATCTCCAATGAATAATTTTCACGAATCGGAATAAAATGTGCCGACTTAGTTAATCTATCGACTATTACCCAAACTGTATCGTGTTGTCGCCTAGTCTTCGGCAGTTTCGTAACGAAATCCATAGTAATGTGTTCCCACTTCCATTCCGGAATGGGAAGTGGTTGCAAACTACCATATGGTTGCTGGTGTTCTGCTTTCACAAGCCGGCAAGTTCGGCATCTCTCCACGTACTGACCTATGTCTTTCTTTAGTCCGGGCCACCAAAAGTCTGCTTTTAAGTCATTGTACATCTTGGTGCTCCCGGGATGTACAGAATACCTTGATTGATGCGCTTCTTTGATGATCACATTTCGCATCCCGCCAAACTTCGGCACCCAAATTCTCCCATATATACCTTTCAAACCCGACAAACTTGTTTCCATATTCTTAATCTGCGCCCTTATATCCTCAGCACCAACATTCTCGTCTTTCAAGGCTTCCTCTTGAGCGGCCTTGTCATCATATATAATAGTAGACGTTAACATAGTAGACGTCATCATATAGCAGAAATCTTTAGCATATGCTTTGCGACTCAAAGCATCAGCCAGCACGTTAGCTTTTCCGGGGTGATAAAGGATTTCGCAATCATAATCCTTTATAAGTTCCATCGACCTACGCTGTCTCATGTTCAGCTCTTTCTGACTAAAGATGTATTTCAAACTCTTATGGTCCGTGTAGAGTTGACACTTAGTCCCATATAAATAATGCCTCCATAATTTCAATGCAAATGTAACAGCTGTTAACTCAAGATCATGAGTTGAGTAGTTCTTCTCATGTTGCTTAAGCTGTCTCGAAGCATAAGCAATAACCTTCCCACGCTGCATCAGTACAGCGCCTAACCCCAGTCTTGAGGCATCAGTATACACCACGAAATCATCATTGCCTTCAGGTAAGGCAAGTATCGGCGCTTCGCTTAACGTTTTCTTCAGGATCTCAAATGCCTCCTGCTGCACAGTTTCCCATACAAACGGTGCATTCTTCTTTGTTAATGCAGTCAAAGGAACTGCAATCTTAGAAAAATCCTTTATAAACCTCCGATAATATCCTGCCAACCCCAGGAAACTTCTAACTTCAGTAGCTGAACGAGGCGGTTCCCAGTTCTTTATTGCTTCAACCTTAGCCGGGTCCACCGAAATTCCAGCTCCAGAAATTACATGTCCTAGAAACTGTATCTGTTGTAGCCAAAACTGGCACTTTGAGAACTTGGCGTATAACTTTTCCTTCCTTAACAATTTCAACAGTTCCCTCAGATGTTCAGCATGTTCGGCTTCAGACTTAGAGTATACTAAAATATCATCGATAAACACAATTACCGATTTATCCAACATCGGTCTGCAAACTCTATTCATTAAATCCATAAACACTGCCGGGGCGTTGGTTAATCCAAAAGGCATCACCCTAAACTCGTAATGCCCATACCGAGTCCTGAATGCTGTCTTTGGCACATCTTCCTCTCGAACCTTCAATTGATGATATCCCGATCTCAGATCAATCTTAGAAAATACACTAGCCCCGTGTAACTGATCAAACAAGTCGTCTATCCTCGGCAGAGGATACTTGTTCTTAATCGTCAACTTATTCAGCTCCCGATAATCTATGCACATCCTCATCGTGCCATCTTTCTTCTTAACAAATAATACCGGAGCTCCCCATGGCGATGAACTCGGTCGAATGAAGCCCTTATCCAACAACTCTTGAAGTTGCGTCATCATTTCTTCCATCTCAGTTGGGGCAAGGCGATAAGGAGAACGAGCTACCGGTGCAGCTCCAGGGATCAAGTCAATCTTAAATTCCACTTGTCTCTCAGGCGGCACGGCAGACAAGTCTTCCGGAAACACATCCGGGAATTGTGAAACAACCGGCACATCGGCCAAAGATCTCTTCTCAGCCTTAGCATCAATCGCATATGCTAAGTAAGCATCACATCCCTTTGCAACAAGCTTTCGGGCTTTTGCAATAGTCTGCAAGCACAAATCCCCGCTTCTCCTATCCCAGTAAATATAAATCTCCCGCCCCTCTGGAGTAGTTATCTTTATCATACGATGCTTACAAACTATGTGGGCTTCATTCTCTATCAACCAATCCATCCCAATAATTACATCAAATTCACTAAATTCTATCGGAATCAAATCCAAATTGAAGACTACATCTTCAATCACTAAGGTGCAGTAACGGTATACATGATCTACCTTGACTAGAGTATTACTAGCAGTTTCAATATCTAGTACAGCAGATAACTTTGATAAAGGCATAGACAATTGTTGAGCAAACATAGTAGACACAAACGATCTATTGGCACCCGAGTCAAATAACACTCTTGCAGGTAAAGAGTTTACAATAACCATACCCGTAACCACTTCCGGGTTTTCCCTTGCCTCCTCTGCAGTAATTTGAAAGGCACGAGCCGGTGCCCTCTGTGACTGACCCCGACGGTTAACTGAACCACCACTTGAACCTCCAGAAGATCGTGTTGATGATGGAGCAGCAGCTGCTGGAGCATTCTTCCTACAGTTCCTACTATAGTGTCCCCACACCCCACACTTATAGCAAGCATCTCCTTTCCTTGGGCACTCACTCTGAAAATGGCCCAGCTCCCCACAGCAAAAGCAAGCACGTCCGTTACTGCACTTGCAAAAATGTTCCAGGTGACACTTGTTGCAGTATTGTGGCTCGGTGTTGATAGAGTATGCACGAGCACGACCATGATCAGAAGAACCAGACGGTCGGCGAAAAGATTGCTGTGATGAGTATTGTGAAGACCGGGAAGATCCCGAGTATCCTCCCTCCCGTTGGCGCTTCGGCGGTGACGGCTGTGTTGGGTTGGTGGAAGCAGCAGCAGACCCAATCGAGTAGCCCGACATAATCAAAATCTGCTCTACATTTCTGGCAGCCTCAAGTAAGCCAGCAAATGTAGGGTAGCGGACGTTGCTCATAACCCTTCTTATTTCAATATCCAGACCAGCCTCGAACCTGGTCACCTTCCTTTCCTCAGTATCGACTTGGTGAGGCGCAAACAGACTCAGCCTCGTGAATTCCACCGCATATTGGGACACTGTCTTAGTCCCCTGTACCAGCGCCAAAAACTTCGCTTCCAACCTCCGGCGCTCATCAACCGGACAGTACTGCTGAGTGAATAGGTCCTTGAACTCAGCCCAAGTCATAACAGGAACCTTCTCCAATGTCAACGCATTCACCATTGTGTTCCACCACAAGATTGCATCATTCGTGAACATAGCAGTTGCATAACGAACCATGTCCTTCTCAGCACAATCGCTGATTCGGAATGTTCGTTCGGTTGCCGTTATCCATTCGAGCGCGGCAACAGCGTCTCCCAATCCATTAAACTCCACAGCCCCGTTTCCTTTGAATTCCTTGAAACGACAACCTTTGGGCTTGTTAGACGACCCAGTGTTGTCATCTTGTTCATCATTATTGTTGCCCCCTTCCTTCTCTTTGTTCTTTCTCTTATCCTCTCTTCTCTTAGCATCGGCCTCATCTCGAGCCCGAAACTGATCTTTTATCATCTTATTCTGCTCAGCCATCATGGCTAGCATCATCTCTCTGGCTTCTTCGGGTGTCATTCCTCCTCCAGACATGTTCTGAAATAATAACACATAACTTGTTTAGTAACATGTCATCAGTTTAAAGACACCACTCATTTGTCCCGTATGATAGTCAATCTCTTATAATTACCAGATCATAACCTATCTTAGTTCAGATCATTACTTAAATCACTACATATCATTACCTAATGTTTGAGATCAAGACCTCACGGACACTTGAATCTCAAACTACTGCTCTGATACCATCTCGTGTGACACCCTTGCCACAACAACCACCATTAACAAGACACCCAGGATTAATCACCAATTCGTAATTAATATAATGATCTGATTTCTTAATTAAATGCGGAAGCAAATGAAGTACAAAATAAAGTATTACAACAATTTCAAATCACTCTACAGTGCTACAAAGGTTACATGTCTATATCTACAAACTTCAATTACATTACATTATCCCAAATTTATTACAACAATAATCTCAACAATAAGTTACCAAATAAGCAACTGAGTCTTCAATTCACTTCAAACAACAACCTAGCTAGATGGTCCCGCAGCTGATTTTCCTTTTCTTGTGAAAATTACAACAACTAAAACGTAAGTGAATGCTTAGTGAATACATAGATTGCGCACATTACGAATCTTTATGAAGCCCAAGAGTAACCCCGACGACAAACGTCGTATACTCTCTTCGTACACCAAGTACGGACCAGAGCCGCAGCCTTTTCGAGCCCAAAGCTCGGCATTTACATATACCATCTGAGACAAACGTACGATCGGGGATGACATACTGCCTACCGGACCTGGAGGGATCAGCTCCAGCGTCATATAGCACAGTAACATCAGAGTTATCGGTACGACCCACCGGTCCATCACTAGATGCACAACAATCGAACGGACATGCAACAAGAAAGAATGTGCATCTAAATCTACGCAAGTTAGTAGAATTCCAACCAAACAAATGAAACAACAGGTCTCAGCAGGCAAAGCTTAACATAAAACAGATATAATCATGCGAAATCTACTGTACTCACAGTGGGTGCGTTATTAATCTTTAATCAATTTTATTTCTCCTCGGGCTTTCAACCGGATCCACAAAGTACCCCACTGTGGGTTAAACAACACCATAAGGGACCTGTAAGTCAGTTGTAACAACACATCGTGTCAATAACTGTTTATTTTCATAAAACCAAAGTTTATATGTTTTTGCAACATTTTACATATATTTCGAATCTGTGTCCGAATTGGGACCTCACCAAATTCGGTCCCCAGTAGATCCTAATTCGGACCACACTAAGTTCGGATCATGTAAATTTCGGACCCCTTTAGGTCCCAATTCAGACCATTGAAATTTTTGGATCTCATTCGAATTCGGTCCCCAAAACGAATTCGGACCCCTATCCGAGTTCAACACTTAGAATATTAATTCTGTTTTTGTACTTCCCAATTTCGGATATCGTCCTAAGTTCGAGGCCATCCGAATTCGGACCCGATCCGAATTCATCTCGGATCCGAATTCGGACCCCTTCGAATTTGTGCAGTTTCAAATATTTTCTAGATTTAATCCAAGTCATTTTTGCACTTACTCAATACGTGAAATAACTTACACCAACTAAAATACACTTGTTTACAACCATTTTAACACTATTATTAACACCTTTACATGCCAAACTCAGTCCTTTTTGATCCTTTTTTGTTCAACCGTCGAACACATACCAAGAACACACACTAAATTTCTAAAAATCATACTTTCAGGTTGAATTAGAAGCTGAAATTTTGTACATAGCATCTTATATACTCGATTTAGACAAATCCATAATAATATAACACATGCAACAACATCTACTACTCCGAATCTGTGATTCGGATTTGAACAAAACCAAACTCAAAATGCCTCCAAATTCGAAATATAAAGAATCTTTACCTCAAATCTTCAATTACAGTAGTAATAGTTCCTCGTTTGCAACCTTGATTCCAATTTTCAGACTTCAAATCCAAGTTTTGATAATCTTACTTTGTAGAGAGAGAGAGAGAGAGAGAGAGAGAGAGAGAGAGAGAGCCGAGAGGTGAGATTTTTAGAGAGAGAGAGTTTTGTTTCAAATGAATTGAAATAACTCTTTTCCCCCTTTTTATTCTAAATTTCCATCTTTAGCACTTTTAGTCCCTCAACTTAACCGGTTCCATTAAATACTGATCTTATAAAATAAAAGAATTCTATCTTTCATTTATTATCTTAATAATTTAAATAATCATTTTCACTTAATAATTTTAAAATTCTAAATTTCCATAATATGCAACCGACTTTATAATTTAATCAAATTTTCGTACCTACTTTCATAATTCAACTTAAATTACAAATTTAAACTAAATAAACTTCAAATACCATAAGTTAAATCCGAGGATGTTACAGTGATGCAGTTGTTGTGCACCCAACAACTGTTGAAGGACCCTCATCCCAAGATGATGAACCTGAGGGAATGGAACATCCCTGTGGTGAGGCTGCTCCTCTAATGCACATTCCATCATCAGGTATCACCACTGATGATGTGGAAATGCACATCCCTTCTCCCTATGAAGAGGTACCTGCAAAACAAGGTGCTACTAAGGGAACCACCCCAGGTCTTAATGAAGGTGCTACAACACAAGTAGCATCTGAAAGGCCACACACGTAAGGTCACCTACCTACGGATCCTATCTTGACGCGACGCCGTCCAACGAGTGCGGAATCCTCGTTAGCGGTTTGACGGATAGACCACGCACACGAAACACGGAGACACACACGATGATAGACGAACACTAGAACGTCCCTACACATGATTCTTTGCAGGAACAAACACAAAATCGCCTTATAAGTTCAAGATCGCCTCTGACTTAATCTCTGCCGAAGTTTTGCAAAAGTTTTTAATTCAAACGAATTAACACTTAATTATAACCCCTGATTCGAACTTGCTCAGGACAAGTTCGACTAAGCCCAAGGCCCACGAACTTGTCCGTCATAAGTTCGAACCAGTGACTTTGAACTTACCTTTGAACTTATGTTTGAACTTATCTTTGAACTTATCTTTGAACTTATGTTTGAACTTATTATAAATCAACAATTACCACCAAGTTCAAACATACATACAATTAATATCAAACATATATCAAACATATATCAAACATATACCAAACATATATATCAAACACGAATTAATATGAAATGATGAACAAATTGACTATTACAAAATATCGTCTATACTTAGACTGCTATCGTCACACAGGATGCACTAACAGAGTCCCCCTTGACGATAACTTCTAACTATATATATTTTTTCTAAGTACTAGAACTATATAACCTACTACCAGCATACAATCCCTGATCTATACAAACTCTAACTACCTTCTGGAACTTCCTGCCTTCTGATCTCCAGCCTTCATGAAAGAAGATCAGCCGATCATGAAGTTTTCTCAGGTCGTCCTTCGATAAGTTGATCAGATGCAGTGGATCGTATACTTTCAAAATTACTTTGTCCTGGTAGTCCTCCGTCACTGCTTCAGCCGTCTCATTGTCAACATACCACCACTTCATGTTACTCAGTACATCCTGTGGCATTGACTTCATCGGCACTTTCTTGAGACATCGGACTGGCTTGTAAACCATCCTTGCCCAAGGCTTTCCAGTGTGGGGATCTATTCTTGACAGATCTTCAACTCTTTTACCAGATCTTGGCTTAAGCCTTTCGAACCTTCCAGATCGACCCTCCCTTCTTATAATCTTAGCAACAACTTCAGCATATGGCTCGTCTCCTAGGTTGATCAATTCTTTCCAAGCCAACTCTTTCACTTCACACTTGGGCAGAGTGTTGAAAGCCTTCAACGTTCTCCTCAAAGTACTGAAGTCAATCTCTTCTCTTTAGCACGAATAGCTGCAGTTCTCTAACAAAGAACCACCTTAAGATTCCTCCTGAGGGATTTCCAAGACTTGGCACTCTCATTCTCTTCTTCATCTTAAGATCTGTCTTCTTCTCTTCCTTCCTGAACCATAGCTTTATCATATCTTCTCTTGTTTGCTCCTTTTCAGCTACATTAGGTTCTGATTCATCCGTATACTCTAGGTTAAGCTCATCCAGATATATCACATTCTGCTCAATATGAATATATTGTTCAGTGATAGGTTGTTTTGGGATGACTACTTCATCAACATTGTCATCCTCGTCTTCTACAACCTCATCATCATACTTCCAGTCGACTACGTCTTCAGGAATGAACTCACCTTCTTCCAAGTCTTCATGGTCAAACCCCAAATCATCTTCATCATCCAAACCCATCAAAGCCTTAATCATCTCATGTTCAGCAGACTTTGAAGCTTCGCCTCTGCCTCCTTCTCTCACACCTGACTGACTAGGCTTCCCCTGAATTTGTGCTTGCTGAGCAGTCTTCTGAGAAAGATCTGCTAGCTCACTTTCTTTTTCAGCATCTGGATCATTGCCGTCGTCATCTTCTCTCCTCTCCTGAACTTCCTTGCAACTACTCTCCCCATGAGCTTGCAGATTTTTCAATAACTGCTCGAGGAGAGTCTTCGTTGTCTTCATCTCAGACTCTTGATCAACCACTGTTGTTCTCAACTCAGCATTCCCTCGATCAAGTCTGCCATTATGCTCTTGTAGCTCTTTCACTGCTATTTAGAGTTGAAAAATTTTGACTGTTTCGAATTCCACTTTGCCTTTCAGCTCTAAGAACCGCTGATTATCAGTGAATGTAGTTGATGATGATGGAATGGAGGCAGATGTTGATGGATCGGTGGTTGAAGTTGATGGAGCAGCCGATAACACAGGTTCAAGAGCCGAAGTGGATTGAGCTCCCTGCATAAAACGATGCCTTCTCGCCCTATGCCTATGTACCAGTGGAACTTCCTCTGCTTCTTCATACTCAGATTCTTCGGTCTCTTCGTCAATAAGAGCCGGTCTTGTCGATCTTCTTCTGGTTACAACTAACCTTGATCCATATCTACTAATTGAGATATCTGGATCCTCGACATCAGAACTAGAATCTGAGGCTATCTCAACATGCCCTTCAGCCTCAGTCTGTATTCCTTCTTTTTCTCCTTCACCGTGGACCTCTGTGTCCATATCCTCAGCTTCAGGTGGCTGGTGTTCATCAATGTCGCTAAGGATGTCATTGAGATCAGACGGAGGCTCCAAAATTTCATCAACTAATGCTGCCGCAATGTCTTGCTCGGCAGCAGTTCCTTGAGCCCAAATCTCTTCTAGAGTTTGTGCCCTCTTATCAAATTGGGGGGCCGAACTCGACGGCCCTGCAGCTGCCATGGATGGACCAACCGTAGTAGATTCTAATTGACGACGAGAGGTTGGTCTAGCTACCGGAGGTCTGCTAGCCGGTACTCTGCGTCTTGGCATCTGATATTGCTGTTGCGGTTGCTATTGCTGTTGTTGTTGTGGCTGCTGTTGTTGTTGTTGCTGCTGTCGAACTTCACCTGCCCAGTTATCACCCTCTGGATCTACAAAATTAGGGTCAATAACGGCACCGAACAATGGTGCCGCTTACGGCCTGACCTGCTCAGCCCTTCGTGCATATGGGCCTGGCAGTCAGCAAAAATCCTTTTATCGATTATGGCCACGCCACTTGTATCTAGAAGTTGTGGCAAATTGGGCAAAAAGTGGCGGATGATCATCATCGCAAATCTTGGGTACATCAAAAATCTCTCTCTGACTTGAGCTGTGCTTCGATGCACAAACTCCCCGAAGAGCATTTCAGAGAAACTAAATTTCTTGTTGTATACTAAGGCAAACAACGCCGATTGCAGCTTGGAGACCATAGTATCAAAATCTGCCTTATTCGACGCAAAACAAACCATGATGACGTGCACAAGATAACGTCATTGCCCAATCAAGGCACTCTTCACATATGAAGGCTTCGTGATGTCTTGGGCGTATCCCATTATCAAAAACGCCGCTTGCCTAATATGTAGCGGAAAATCTATAGGCCCAGCTTCTTGGTCTTCCGATCCTAACTGTAGGATTTGCCGCCACATATCAAGTGAGAATACGATTGGCTGTCCCCCAACCCTTGTTCTTAGTACGGTTGGTGTCACTGAGCAGTCCTCTTGGAGATGCTCCCAAAACTGACGTACATAAGGCAAAACGATTTGCAGATTATGGGTAAGAGCATAAGCGACCCGCGACTGCGTCAAAAACTCGATCATGTGACGGTACGGTTGAGCTTCAGGCAATTCCTTAACCACCGACATAACCATGTTATGTTTATTAAAGAATGGCCGAACACCCATAACTGCACACAGAAAGAAAAACCAATATTAGTAATGAAAAATAAAATGAAACTTGTTTATTTTGAATTTGCATAATTTCGAACTTACATAAGTTCGAAATCCAACACATTCGAAGTTAGACAAGTTCGAATTTATTTTAAAAGATTCCAATTTAAAGAAATTCGAGGATTATGTTCAAACTTGTAGATATTTCAACAAGTTCGAACTTTCTGACAAGTTCGAACATGAAGAACATGTTCGAAGTCGGTCATTTTAAAACTAAAATCCAAGATTTTAACCCCATTTGACTTAAAAAAAATAGTATAGTCTAGTCCTATTGGGTTCTAATTGAAGTTATATGTGTTTTATTTGAACTTTTACCGGTTAAAACTTGTGATTGTAAACCACATAGCCCAAAAACTTCAAATAAACTCGGATTTTTGCCATAATAGTGTCCAAAACTACCCAAACTTTGTATAATAATGATTATTATACCTACATGTATGAGTATGTTCGAGAAAAGTGAGCAAAACTTCGAAGAAAAGTGAGAAAATTGAATGCGACAAGTTCGAAGGAACTAGTTCGAATTCGCCGGAGACAAGTTCGAATGAACAAAATCGAAGATAGGTGTCTTAAAAGAAGTACTCTTGACCTATTTATACCAACAACCTTCGAACTTAGCATAAATTCAAAATTCTGGACAAATTCAAAGTGAGATTCGAATTTGTCTGAATTTCGAACTTAAGTGAAAATTTTGAAAATACTTTGAATAAAATTCAACTTTTTTAACTATTTCGTGTAACGAAATTTTACAAACCTTGCAAAATTATTCACACCAAGCAATAGATTTTCATGCAAAATTCGTTCATTCAACCAAACATGCATCCTAGTAACTTTGACCTTTTTCCTACTTAAAAATAGAAAAATAAAATAAAATAAAATAAAAATAAAAAATAAAATTTGAATAAAATTTAAACTTAAGCTACTCTAAATCTACTTTTAAAATTTACGAAGTATACTAACAAAATATTTTTGCGAGAAAGTCAAAGAAGGTTCAATCCATTAGCGGTGTCAATACGCACTTTCAGTATTACACTTTCACACTTAGGAATTTTTTATTCCTTTGATTGTTTGTCGTGATATACATTCCAAGTCGATTGTCGGTATGATTTTCCCTTTAAACATTTTACACTTTGGAATATCCCTTAGCCTTTTTATTTATCAAGAACCTACCTTACATGTCCCATACTTAGACATACTTCTATGATCAACGCATACACACAATGATTATAACTTTTCGGTATTGCAAATTTTCTTTAAAAGGCAAACGTCGGACACAGTTCTGTATTTACATACAACAGAGTGTGTTAGTTTGTCTTAAAGTTTATTTAAAGCTAGCAAGACAGCGGTGACAGGTCTGTACTTACGTACAACAAAGCGACTTATCTTGCTAACTCGAGTCAAAACAGAGGTGACAGGTCTGTACTTACGTACAACAAAGCGACTTGCTTTGACTCGCTCCTCTTTATCAAAAATTTTCTTTTCTTTTATTTTCTTTAAGATGTATTTGATGTTGCTATACATCCCCCAGAAAATTTGCATACCTCATTTAGAATCATTGTCTGTATGTCTCTAACATAGAAATTAAGACCATTTGGTCATACATCTAAGTTAGTTACACATATGACCTTTTCTTGGATATTTTATTAGCTGTTAGGATTTCCTTTGTGTATTATGCCTACCAACACATCAAACAAGAAATTGTACATCACTTAGAATTTATGGTGCATTATGTGCGAAAGCTTAACAGTTAGAGTTTCTTTAGACTGTGCTAATTTTCGTCACTTTGAACCTATGTCTCTAAGACTTAACTCTATTTTCTAATATTCTCTTTTTTTGAGCTTTTTAAGGTTTTCTCTCTTTTTTCTTTTGTTTTTCATAATTTAGAAAAACTAATAAGATAACCTACTAACTTTCTATAAAAGGAAATAAATTCTATTTAACCACTAACTTACTATAAAAATAAATAAATTCTATTTAACCACTAACTTACTATAAAACGAAAGAAAATAGACTAAGGTCAAGTTACTCTGGATTACGCATACCATTTAGTTGAACTAACAATTCAAAGTGTGACTTATTAAAAGCTTTAGTGACTAAATCAGCATTGTTATCTTCGGTTGCCACTTATACCAATTTTATTAAGTTCTTTTCAGCACAATCACGTATGAAATGATGTCTTATATCTTTGAGCATTGTTTTACTGTGTTTAACTGGATTATTAGTTATAGCAATAGTAGATTGATTATCTATCCTAATGGAGGTATGAGTGTCAGTCAAACCGTAATCCCGCAATTGTTGTTGTATCCACAAAACCTGTAAACAGCAACTACCAGCAGCTACATATTCAGCCTCGCACGTTGACACGGCTACCGAAGTCTGTTTCTTGCATTGCCAGGAAACGAGCCTCCCTCCAAGGAATTGACAACCTCCAGTTGTTGACTTCAGGTTCAAGCTGCAACCTCCATAGTCTGAATACGTGAATGCTTCCAATTTTAGATCACCATCAGCGTGATACCAAAGTCCCAGCTTCGGTTTCGACTTTAGGTATCTCAGAATCCGCTTCACAGCTTTCATATGCATTTCTTTCGGATTGGCTTGAAACCTAGCACAAATACACATAGCAAACATTATCTCAAGTATAGTAGTTAAATACATGAGTGATCCGATCATGGCCCGATATAGAGTCTGATCCACATCAGTATAACTTTCTCCCAGTCCGAGATTGTGATTCACTTGAATTGGAGAACTAAAATGAGCCGTCAGCTTTATTCCTTCCATTCCGAAGCGATCTAGAATATTGTAGACATACTTCGGATGAGTGAAACGAGGCGGTTGTTCGACGCACACCAGTTCCTTCACCTTTCCATAAACAAAGGCACTTTTTACATCAAGTTGATAGACTTTAAATCCTGTGAAGGATGCAAAGGTCAGAATCAAACGGATTGCCTCAAGCGTTGCCACTGGTGCAAACACCTCGTTGTAATCGATTCCCTCTTCTTGGTTGAAACCCTTTACTACAAGTCTTGCCTTGTTGCGAGTAACAATACCCCGATCATCTCTCTTGCACTTAAAACCCATTTGGTTCTTATTGCAACTTCTCCTCGAGGTAACGGCACTAACTCCGACACTTCAAGCTTTCTAAATTGTGACAGTTCTTCTTGCATCGCTTCAACCCAAGAATTGTCTTTCAGTGCCATTTGCACATTCTTCGGCTCTACTTGCGAGATGAAACATGAATAAAGGCAAGTGTGAAAAGCCTCGGAGTCATTTATCATCGACAACAACACTATGTTGTTATTCAAACTACTCCTAGTCCTCCCACCATAATGTGGATTTCCTATGATGCTCTCAACCAGATGATCCTTGTTAATCCTTGATGTTTCAATCTCATCGACCATAAGATTATCTCCTAAGTTTGATCCTATTTCACCTAACGGGGGAACGACCTCAGACGCTATATTCTCTTCCTCATGATCACTGTCCTCGGAGTTAGAAGTAGTAGTCTGATTCTCGTTTGAAGGTATTTCAGAATCATTCTCTGCTGGAGACCCATCTTCTGTCGATGTAGGCTTAGAAGTTGATGGAATGCTCGTCTTTGGAAAACCTTGACCGTCGTCATTTAGATCTAATGACGATAAGTCATTTTCAATTGTACCTGCATTTCCATCCAAAGGAATGCTAAATGATTCAAACAATTTTTCATAATCAAATATCCATTCCGGACCAGTTTGGGGTTCATGTGTATAACTTGTCACATCAATGTTATACACAATTTCAACTGTACCATTTGTTTTGTTAAAAACCCTTTTGTTTGGCGAGTTAGGCACATACCCTAGGAAATAACCTTCGTCACCCTTTTCACCAAACTTAGGTTGATGTTTTGTTTTCATTAAAGTACACGGTACCCCAAACGGTTCGAAGCCAGTTAAATTTGGTGGTCTTTTATTCAAAACTTCATAATAGGTTTTGTTCAGTGATTTGACAGTAAGGACCCGATTTAAAACATGACAAGCGGTATTCACTGCCTCCCCCCAAAACATGGTAGGAAGCTTTGAATCCGAGAGCATGTCCTTGCTACCTCAATCAAAGTCCTGTTTTTCCGTTCTGCCACCCCATTTTGTTGTGGCTAATATCGTGCACTAAAATGACGCACTATGCCTTTAGATAGGCAACATACACCAATTACTGTGTTTTAAACTCTATTCCAGTATCACTCCTGATACATTTTACCCTCGTCCCATAGGAGTTTTAAACTTGGTCTAAGAGCCCAATCAACTTTGCAGTTGTCTCGTCCTTCGTACCTAAAAAGAAAACACATGAAAATCATGAGTAATCATCAGTGATAACTAAACAATACCAACTACCACCTATACTCCTTTTGTTGATAGGTCCGAATAGGTCCATATGCAACAAATCGAAAGTGGAGGCTATAGAGTTCTGAGTCTAAGACTTGTGTGACTTCTTGTGTTGTTTGCCTTTCTTGCACGGTACACACTTTTCTTCAAACTGAAAACTCTTCATCGGGACACCTTGCACCAGTCCATTTTTAGTGATGTAGTTCATTTTTCTCAGGTGTAAGTGTGCCATGCGTCTGTGCCATAGAATGGATTCCGTCTCTGAAACTTTGGATAGAAGACATATTGGTCCCATCAATGAATTCGATTTATTCATGTACAACATGTACAAATCATTCTTCCTTGGGGCTCTCATCAGTATCCACTCTTCAGGTACTTTAAATCCTGGCTTTAGCACTAACGCCTCAGTATCAGTGAAAATCACTGAGTTCTTCTTATCACAAATTTGAGATACACAAATGAGAGTGTGATCAAGTTTATCAACATGGTAAACTTGATCAAGTTTGATTGTTCCATTAGTGACCACTCCAGTACCAGTGATATTTCCTCCTTTGTTTCCAGCGAATGATACAAATCCCCTGTTCCCTCCCTTGATGTCTGTGAGTAGACTTCTTTCCCCAGTCATGTGCCTAGAGTAACCACTGTCAACGAACCACTTGTTGTTTAGACATGTAGTTATCTCCTGCAAATGAAAGAAAAGAGGTTAGTTATCACGGGGAACCCAAGCCATGACTGACTTGGTAATAACATTCTCATCCACATACGTGAACTCCTTCAAATACCCATCTTTCCTTTCAGGTGCCTTGGGTGTTTGATTGTGAACCTATTGTGGTGCAGAGTGATTTGAATTCACTCTTCACCTTTGGTTAGTCATTTGCTGTGGAGCCCTCGAATAATTTCTATTATAGGACATTTCTGATTCATATCCCTGGGCTCTACCTAATGTCTGATGTCTTAGGGGAGTGTGAGACCTAACAGGTGTGTAAGCTCTTCTATGTGTTGTACTCCTATAAGATTGTTGAGGTCCTGACCTAGATTGATTAGGGACTCTATTCGGTGAATTCGTCCTAACCGCTTCATTTGGTCTAACCGACACCGATATTTGTCTAACAACAGTCTTTAGTGTGGCATTCACAATTTTCTCAGTGTTTTGAGAACCACTTGTGCTAGCTACAATTGGTGAGGGTTTATGTTGTTCAGGATTTCCAACAGTATGTGTAGATTCTTCCTTCTTGTATGGACAGCTAGACGCAACATGTCCCCTTTCATGACATCAAAAGCAAGACATTTCATCAATTGACTTCTTATGAGTGCCCTTTGACATTGGTGTCTCACTAATGTCAGGTTCTTTCTTTTCTACTACCATGACTATTTCCTCTTTCTGATTATGAATCTCAGGTTTAGCTTCTCCTAGAATTTTGTCATTAGAAGACTGCACAAACTTGACTTTCTTAATAGTAGCATTATTATTAGTTACCTTAGTTGATTTATCCTTATCCGATTCAGATACGGTTTCAGTTGCTACCTCTGACTCAACTGGTTTATCAGTTTTATCCTGAGGCTGAGGCACATAATTATCATTAAAAGGTGGAGGACTCACTTTATAACCTAAACCTACTGGTTTCTTAGATTGACGTTGAGCATCTAAGATTTTCCCTAGATTAAGTGAAGAGTTCCTAAACATTTCTAACTTGCTATTTATCTCTGCCACTTTAACCTTTGATTCAGCTAACTCAACCTCTTTAATGGTAAGTTCTTTGGTTAAAGCCTCAACATGCTCATACATCAGTTCTATCCTGACACACTGCTCGCTTAGCTTGTCTTTCAGAACTATTACATCTTGAGCATCTGCTTCCAGCTTATTCCTAAGATCTTCTTTAATATCTAGGAGGCTAGCATTATCTGATTTTAGAGATTCTATTTGAGCAGTTAAATTGCTATGTGCTTCTAGAACTAAATTCAATCTATCATTGGAAGTAGCACATAAAATACATAAATCACGGAATGTATAAAAGTTCAGAATTACCTTATTGTGATCTGATTCCATGTTCGCCATTTGTGCAGCAAACTCCAGAATAGTCTGAGTGTCTGACTTTTCCACCAATACAGGACTTGTATCACTCTCTACGTTCTCCTACGTTACTTCCTCTGCTCCGACATTCCCAGTCTCTGTCACTTCAGCCATGAAGGCTCTAGCGTTCGACTCAGGATGTGAACTCTAATCATACGTCCCATCAAGCTGACTGTCCGATGATACGTTTGTTAACAGACCAGCGATGTTCTCTTGATTACCAGAAATAGCAGATTGATATCTTCCCTGAGATTGATTCTGATAGTTTTCAACCTTGGGTCGTTGACACTCGAGCAAAGTGTCCTAATCCCTGGCAGTTATAGCACTTAACTTTGGATTTGTCGAACCCAATCTTATTGCTGCTAACGTTCAGATTTCTGCCTGTTCGTTTTATGAACCTTTTGACCCTTTGAGTCACCATGGCCAGTTGCCATTGAAGATCTATTTCTTCCAAATCATCAGGATCCACCTGATCATAGTCCTCTTCCCATAACACAGGATCGTTGATTTTTCCTTGTACACAATTTCCATATACTGCAACAAACGAACCTAAAAGATTCAGATGAGTTTCAGCTGATTGTGCACTCATAGGCATCTTTATGTACTTTTGAGAAGTAGATGCTGAGTGAGTCGGTTTCTCTTCCGGTTTAGAATACCCTAAGAAAGCCCGATTGCTCGTTTCTTCGACGTCCACTGGAATAGACGCTTCACTCGTGAAGAATGCTGTAGGTGTTTTCAGTTCACTCGCAATAGAAGGTTTTGACTTTCCAAAATACATGTCTGGATCTTGGACCTGATCAAATTCCCTTTCCGTCTTGAGTAACTGAAAGTTGTAAGCCCTCAGCGTACCAATGACTCCTTCGAGAGTAAGGGTTTCGAATTATTCTTCTTCATGTTTTATAAACGCTATGTACATCTCCCACTTCGCTGGTAAAGCATCAAGAAGCTTCTCTATCTTCTCAACTTCACAATACTCGACATCGTGATTATCCAACTCCGTCAGTAAATGGTAGAACCTTGTGATTGTTTCATCCAGCTTTTCGTTTTTCAATGCTTTGAAAATCGCGAACTGCTGCTTAAGCATCTTGGTCCTTCCTTTTCTAACCCTCGGATTTCCCTCACACCGTTTCTCGAGAGCATCCCATAGCTCTTTAGTTGTTCTATGATTCCTGAAAGTGTGTAGAATCTCATGAGGTAGTGCCATGCGAATAATTGAAAATGCTCTGTTTTCGGCCTCATATAGTTTTTTGTCATCATCCTTCATCTTTTGATATGTCAGGACTCTCTAACGACCCTCAAACTCCTGAGTAGGTGGAATGTATCCCTCATCGATACAGATTCACATTCGCATGTCATTGAAACGAGCAAATTCAGCAAACCTATCCTTCCACCAGTAGTAGTCTTCCAACCTCATCAGCTTTGGTGAAGAATTTGCCTTGCCAACCTCGAGGTCCATTTCGATAAACTTTTGCAAACTAGTCATCCTTTTCAAATTTTTTGTATTCGAACTTAGGTAATTTAATTGAAAATTAATTCAGAATAAACCCTTTCAAACCTATGTAAGTTCGAATTAGTTTAAAATTAAATTCGTTTGAAATTAAATTCGACATTAAGTTTGAAATCAACAAATTCGAAATTCTGACAAGTTCGATGTTTCTGACAAGTTTGAAGTCTGAAAAATTCGAATGCTAGCAAATTCGAATCTCAGCCAAATTCGAATGAAACCCTAAAATAAATTCGTGAGGAGCATATTTTCTGACAAGTTCGAAATTTCAGTCAAATTCTAACAAACCCTAATACCCCCTATGTTCGAGCGCCACATGTTCGAAAAACGGCCAAAAGTTTGATTTTTTTCAAGTTTTCAGCTTAAACCAATATTTTTAAATCTAAAATACTGATTTCGACCAAAAAGATTAACCAATGCAAACTTTTCTCCGTTATCTTGCTTGTATAACTCGAAAAACGAACCAAAAATGTGATTTTTCCCGTCCAAAATGCCAAGAAACCACGGATGTTGATTATGTACACGAAGAACACTAAGAACACCGTTTACTCTCTAATATCACTTGTAAGGTCACCTACCTATGAATCCTATCTTGACGCGACGCCGTCCAACGAGTGCGGAATCCTCGTTAGCGGTTTGACGGATAGATCATGCACACGAAACACGGAGATGCACACGATGATAGACGAACACTAGAACGTCCCTACACGTGATTCTCTCCAAGAACAAACAAAAAATTGCCTTATAAGTTCGAGATCGCCTCTGCCTTAATCTCTGCCCAAGTTTTGCAAAAGTTTTTAATTATTACGAATTAACACTTAATTATAACCCCTGATTCGAACTTGCTTAGGACAAGTTCGACTAAGGCCAAGGCCCACGAACTTGTCCTCCATAAGTTCAAACCAGTGACTTTGAACTTACCTTTGAACTTATGTTTAAACTTACCTTTGAACTTATGTTTGAACTTATCTTTGAACTTATGTTTGAACTTATTGTAAATCAACAATTACAACCAAGTTCAAACATACATACAATTAATATCAAACATATATCAAACATATACCAAACATATATATCAAACACCTATTAATATGCAATTACGAACAAATTGACTATTAAAAAATATCGTCTATACTTAGACTGCTATCATCACACAGGATGCACTAACAACCAACTCCTACCACTTCACCTCAAGATGCAGATATAGCCACTGCTGAAGGTTCCCTTGACCCTTCCAAGCTGGGCCACCTCACTTATGCCCAGGCTATGGAATTACTATCCAGAGTCTCCCTGCCTTCCCCCACTAATCCACACACTCATACATCTTCCCAATAACCCTCACGTTCACATTCTTCACCATCTACCCAATCCAAACAATTCACACATACTCCTCCATCCACCAAAGATCTTTCTTTGAAGGATCAGCTATCTTTGCTGACCAACAAAGTTGGTTCTTTGGAAACCTCAATGACCTCCCTACCTTTTATTATCTCAGACTCTGTGTCTGCTCAGCTTAAGGGGTTCCTTGATTCGTTCAAGACTTCCTTTCCAACCCCTGCTCCCCAAACTGATCAATCCTCTCAGCTGCTTGCACTCACTGCACAGCTGCAAACACTCTTCACTACCCTCTCAATAATTCCCTTTACCCAAGAGGACTCTGTGTCCTCCCTGGTAACTGTTTCCCAACAGCTGTCAGCTGTCCTTGACACTTGTACAAATACTCTCCCTTCTACTTTGGCCAGCTTGAACACCTTAGTGGTCTCTCTTTCAAATTTCGTGTCATCAAACCTTGATGATATGCAAGATTCTCTTGAATTAAATCTTGCACAGCTTCAAAGTTTGCTGTTCACAGCTTCTGACAGGGAAGCCATTGCTCAGCTGCCATCTCTTGCTACTTCCCACACTGCCTCTCTTCAAACCTGTGTTACACAACTTGCAGAGGTAATGGTACAACTTGGCTTTCTTAGTGCATAGCCTTGTTGGTTCCAAACCTGCTGCCAAAACTGCTGTCCAGCCTGCTGAATTCATTTCTTTAGGCAAACCCATTGTTGAAGGCTCTGTGCCATCTCCTTCAAAGGGGGAGAAGATATCTGCCTCAAAGACCAAGTCTAAGGGGGAGAAATCATCATCTCCCTCTAAGGAGAAATCAACATCAGGGGGACAAGCAGCAGGTGTCTCCCAAACAGCTCCTACTGTGGATGTCTCCAAAATAACTGAAGTTGCTCAGCCTACTCAGGCTAGATCTCCAAACCCTGCGCCATCTAAGGGGGAGGAATCCATTCCTAGGGACAGGCCAAGCAGAAGGAGACATCTAATATTGGAGCAAACTAAAGAAGAAGAGGAAGAGGAACCTGAAGCTCTCATAACCACAATAGCCAAAAGAAAGAGGAAAACCTCAGTGGACCCTAACTACCTCAAAGCTGCTCAACTAAAATTTGATAAGGATCGGGCCAAAGAAATGGGTGTTACTATGGAGACCTACTATGAATTCAAATAAGAACAGCTTCGATCCATTGAAAGGCTATAGAGAGAAGAAGCCTCTGCTAAAGCTGCAAAGGCCTTTGCATACAAGGAGGCAAGAAAAGCTAAAATGCCTTCCTTGGATGTCCAAAGGAAACTGCTAGAGGCTGCCAATGAGTAAGTGGCTGAGAAAGAAAGAGTGAAAGAAAAGGGTTCCCAGGTCTCTGTGATCAAGTTTAAGCCAGCATCCTCCTCTGCAAGAGTCCAAATACACTTTGACAACTTGGCAAGGAAGAAATTCTTCGATGTTGCCAACAGAAAGCTTGCCAAGGAAACAATTGTCAAAGTTGTTCCCATTTCAAAGAAAGGCAAAAAATGAAAGGTTCAAATAACCAGGCTAGGTGCTGAAGGTCCAGAATTGGAAGCATATGAACACACTGATGTTGCTCAAATGGGGTATAGAGAATGGGTGGAATTGGCAGTTTCCCTGAGTCAGTCTAAGTCCGAAACTGCTAAGACTATCAGGGCATATGTCAAAACATTAATGGAAAGAGTTAAGAATCTTGGCCTGATTACAGAAGAAAAAATCAAGGGTACCTCGGTGGTTGAACCCAAGATTAAGGCCATGAGAAGGAGGAATGATACTGACCTAGAAGAACTCCTAATAATGACTAATCAAAGGGATGTAGCTGTTGAGATCAAAGGAGTAGATCACAGCCGGCCCAGAGGAGTGGAACCTGAGGAAGACAAGCTAATAGAGGAACCTGAGCTTGGGGTATTTTTGTAGATCCCCTATCAAAGAAAAAGTGTTTTCAGAGAGCATCAGATTTGCATAAGATTGGTCTTAAACAGCTCATAGCTTTTAGACTTTCCAATTCCTTCAAACAATCTACAAGATGGTGAGCAGCTATCTGGGAACAGCTCAAAGGGTTCCATGAGAGAGGAGAGCTTCAACATCCTAACTTCATGTTCCTTATAAATGAAATGGAGGAATTTGAAGAAGCCAAGGAGCATTTTGAACAAATGTTCGAAGAAGAACCACAACAGCATGGACGTCCATCTGCTGCTGAGTTATGAAGAATGGAAGCTGTCCATAAGTTGGACGACTTGCCATTATTTACTCCCACTATCAACAATTGAAAATTTGTTGAAACTATTCCTTGTACATATGTTGTACTTTGTTACATTAGTTGAAATTTTGTTATTACATTAGTTGTATTCTTCTTTAGTACATTAGTTGTACTCTTGTAAGAACATGTGTTGTTGTAATCAAAATCAGTATATATAAACTGATCCTTTACTTTACCTCAATGTTGTAATTTCATTTCAGCAAACTGTATTGTAAAAATATATAGTGATTATTGATAGAATCAGCTTAGACTGTTTATTGCAAATAGGGGGAGCTTGTTAGGCACAAAAAAGCCTCAGTCAAACCTGTTCTATATGTTAGGGGGAGATTATCAATCAAATCTATTTGATGCACATAAAGGTATAATTTAAGGCCTGTTAATGCCTTATTGAAACCTGATAAGTGATTTGCAATATTAGTCAAAGTTGTTTACCCTGTTGCATTTGTTGCAACTAAGACAAATTGCCCAAGTTGTTCTACTCTGTTGAACAGGCTGGACATAAACTGTCTACGCTACTCTATCCTGTTGAGTAGCCTGGACAAATTCTAAGTGTTCTGTTCTTTGTGAACAGAACCTGTTCTTTGTGAACAGGCTAAACACTTTACGGAATATGTTTCCATGTCCTCATGTATTGTTTTAGACTACCAGATCAGTTTACAAAGTCGAAGACGAAGTGTAAAACAGAAGCTGCAAAGACAGCCTACGTTGTTCTGTTACATGAAGACAAAGTGGATATTTGAAATGGGTGACAGGCCAGTTCTTATATCAAAATGGCCATAACAGAAGATGAAAGGTTCAAATTTGACATTCTTCTTTTAGTTAAATCCTTCTACAACAGAGACAAAAAGATAAAGACAAAGATTCTGCAATGTAAAGAGAATTATGCTTTGTCAGAACGTGCTGAAAAGTTGTTTTGTCATTGTGGAAAGACATTCCACTATCTCTATGTCCAATGAGGAAGCTTCACTGTGATTCTCAGTTAGAGTATAAAAGGAAGCTTCTAAGGAATGTGAGACAACCAAGAGTGTGAAATTCAGATCGTGCAAAGAAGTGTGTTTTCATGCATGCAAGTCTGCTTGAATTAAACAGTATCGTGTGTCCAAGCTGTTATTATTCAAGCTGTCCATTTGTCTATCTTGTAAACAGTGAGTTGATCTTAGTGGGTGTATTCATTGTACCTAGTCTGAGTGTGTCTTAGATTAGTTAAATATTTGTTGTATCTGTCATCTCAGCTTGAACCATTCCACAGTTCAAGCATGTTTGTAATTAACATTTGTTGATAATATACACAAACATAGAGAAAAGTGTGTTGAGTTTTAAGTAGTTGTATTCACCCCCCGCCCCCCTATACAGCTTAGAGCAACATACTAGGGAAACCTTTTGGGACCTACACTGATGTTGATCATGCAGGTGATAAAATGGATCGAAAGAGCACATCAGGAGAAGTTCAATTCCTTGGTGACAAACCCATCTACTGGTTATCCAAGAAACAACACTATGTGTCACTATCAACAGCAGAAGCTGAGTACGTTGTTGTAACATCATGTTGTTCACAAGTGTTGTGGATGAAGAGCCAACTGAGAGACTACGGGTTTACACCTCAGAAGATCCCTATCTATTGTGATTCACAGAGTGCAATTGCAATAGCTTCTAATCCGGTGCAACACTCCAAAACTAAACATATTGACATTCGGTATCATTTCATAAAAGATCATGTAGAAAACGGTAATGTAGAATTATATTTTGTACCGACTGAATATCAACTATTATTTACCAAAGCGTTAGATGAAAAACGGTTTAACTTTTTGGTATACAAATTGGGTATGTTGAATCGGTAGATTTAAACATTCAGTTGTTACAAAATAAAATTCTAATTTTACAATTTTTTTACTTGATTTAATATTTGTTAATCTCATGAGATTTAAATGTTGAGATTTAACAGAATCAGATTGTCATGTGCAGTGGGAGCAAACAGAAAATTTTATCTAATATTTGTATATCTGGTTAATTGTAGGGGGGAGCAAGCTTAAAAGATGATATTAATTTGAGGAGGAGCATAAATGCAAAATTCAAGGGGGAGCAACATTTTTTTTAGTTCATTTTTTTTGTGTTATTCATTTTTTTAGTTGTGAACTTTTTTTTATGTGTGTGTGTTTTTGTTGATGTGCTGAAAAGTGAAAATGAGAGAATAGGTTAGATTTTCAAATGGGTCGGGTTGAATTTTTCAAAAAAGGTTATAAGTTTGAATTTTGAAATTCAAATTAACCTTTTTCAAAATTCGTGCACTGTTCACATCACTTTCAATGTTTCTCTCGATTTTTCTTCAACAAGAAGCAAACATTTTTTTAGAGTTGGATTTCAAGAATTTCAGACACGCAATTGTTAGTATTTTTGTGTGAATGTTAGTATTTTTTTTATTTTTCATATTGTTCTTTCGAGTTTTATGTTCATGTGTTTGTGTTAGTGTGTGTTCATAAGTGTGTGTCGGTGTGTGTAAATGGGATATTGTTTGTTTGTTAAACAAATTTGAGTTTGAAAGTATGATTATGTGTATAATGTTCATCTAAGCATAAAAATCAAATTTCAAGTCTTAAAACACAACATACAACATTTAATTTGGATTTAAAGCTCAAAACTTTCGCGTTTTTGAACCTACTGAAAATTGGATTTTCAACGATTAAAATGTTGTTTTTGGAACAACATCAGTAAAGGGAAGTAGTTCAACAAATCATTTCGAGTAGGTACATGTAAGAGTTTATGCTTTAAAATACAAGAAAATGATTTTTGAAAAATTTAGAGGAAAAACGAAATAAGTTTTTTGTTCTAATCTGTTCAAACTCGATCAATATGTTAATCGACAAGCTTTTAGCTTTGATCGAGTTGGACAATTAGATACTCGAGAAACTGTTTAATGTCAATCGAGTAAAAAGAAACTTTCGAGAAAAGTGTAAATTTCAATCGAGTTTGAAGGGTTGGGACTTAGAAAAGTTTAGATCACTCAAACTCGGTTGAAACATCATCCGAGAAAACTCAAGTTTCATTCGAGTTGGGTTAAGACTTGTCCGAGAAAACTCAAGTTCCATTCGAGTTAGGTCAAGACTTGTCTGAGAAAAGTCATGTTTTATTCAAGTTTGTCATAAAAGGAACTTAGATTTTTCTAAGTTGTTCCAACTTGATCAAAGGGTCATTCGAGAAAATCTAAGTATCCTTCGAGTTTAATGAAAGGTCACCCGAGAAACCTTAGGAGTCCTTCGAGTTTGATGCAAGTTAATCCGAGAAAATTTTAGAGTCATTGAATGAAATTCATTCTTCATTCGTGTTTCACTTAACTTCACCCGAGTTAATTGTGCTTCACCCGATTTTATTCATATGTCAACCGAGTTTCTTTCAGAGTTATTCGAGTTTATCCATACTTCATTCGAGTCTTCTCATGTTTAATTCGAGTTTGTTCATGTTTATATCGAGTTTGGAGTCAAATTTTTAAAAATTTTTCTAAGTGTGGGAATTTTAATTTTCAGAGAAATTTTACATTTTTCAAGATAAAATTTTAAAATCTTTGTTTCATTAACATTGGTCTCTTAATGATTGACTTTGGAGTCCTAACAATAATATTTTAATATTACTGTCTGGAATCCCGATTCTGTAAACAAAGTAAAACATATTTTTCTAATTTCTTGTTAAATGTTCTATTTCTCTATCTGTAGGAGTCAGTTTGTTTATCTGATATATCTAACATGTGTATTATTTATACAGGTAACAAATGGCAACCCAAACCCCCACCCAAAACTCAAACTCTTCAGATTCACATTCTTCTTCAAACCATACCCTTGTATCCAAACCCATAAAATCAGCATCAGTCACAAGACCATCGCCATCATCCCCAATCCCTGAAACTCAACTTATAAAATCCAAACACTGCCTCACCCTACTAGACAACAATCACCGGTTTGATCCCAATGTCATAAAAGTTAGCCATCCGGTGATTGTGAAAATCTTAAGAGGTCATCCTCTCGGTTACCCTTTGAAATATAAATCCTCCATACCTCAAGAATAAATAAATCAGTTTTGGCACACAATCAAATTTGTGCCTGCTGAAGGTGATCATCATTTCAAGGTCACTATTGACCAATTCAAAGCCAAAATCACTCTAGCCAGATTGCGTCATAATCTGTTCTTACCCAAACGCATTGACACTGTCAATTTTCCAGAGCTGGCTGATTTTGAAGATTTTATGTCAGACGAGCAAATATGCCATGATCTCATTAGCCTTGGTTATTCAAAATCACTAACCAAGAGCTCAATGTTTAACAAAAATGGATTAAATGGAGAATGGTATACACTGTTTGGTATCATAAACAGCTGTATGACCTCTAAATACACTGGGATCGATCGAAGAAGTATTCATTGTTTGCGGTTATTTCATGGTATAGCTTTCAACAAACACTATGACTTCGCCCAGTGCATACGGGAAGATTTGAAAGAAGTTGTGCTTGCTAAGACCACCAATAGGGCCGGGAAATTTGTATCGTTGCGTAGGTTTATTCAAATCTTGATCAGAGGCATATTTAGGGCCACAAGTTCCAAAGAGATCAAGTTCTCAGAAGTGTCCTGATTACGTAATGATGAGATTACATAGAGTAGGACGATCCAAATGTCAACAATATGCCAATTCCTGAGTCTCTACTTAAATATGCTGATGAGGATGCGAAGAGTGTGAGATTGTATAGAATTGATCATGCTCTTATGGAAACTCAAGAACCGAGTTATCCTACCCAAGGAGATTTAGGTGAGGAGGTACGTCAACACGGGGTTGACGTACAAGAATACCTAACTGAGATTGAGGGTGTTGCTACGAAGTAAGAGGTGGTGAGGGTGAATCAGATTCTGAGCGTACATTATCAAACATTCCTGAAGGAGGAAATGAAGGTGAAGCTGATGATAACAATGATAACAATGATCATATGGGTGGTGCTGGAGGAATAAATATATCTCCAACTGTGAGCTTACCTGAAAAAGAGATTGATGAGAGAGTGAGTGTGAGGGAGATTCCTAGCAAAGAAAGCCGGGAAGCCACAACTTTTGTTAGCTCTCCTGTGAGAGTTAGCATTAAAGAAACCAGTATCCCACTGGTGACTGCACACCCCTCTGGCCACTCATCTCCTTCTCAACAAGGAGATGTTTCAGGTTTTCACCTGGACGTAGCACTTGAACTATCATGGGATCATTCGGATTCCATGGATATTGAAATAAGTACACAGCTGCCTAAGTGTACATTTCTTCATGCACCAAAATAGAATAAATTCAAATTAGGACACTTGAGTCGACTTCATGTGTTGAAGTAAGTACAAGAGGACTTAGTGTCCCTGTATCAACAACTATTGTGTCAGAAGCATTTGTTGCTCCGTCACATGAAGTAGTTGGAAGTCCTACAAGAGGTTATCAATGACAACTCTGACTGTAGGCCACACAGATATTCTTTTTACAAATTCAACTGTCGGAACAACTGGAAGTCTTAGTGACCAAGGTGTGAGCACGTTACCCTTCGTCACCAAAACTAAATTGAATGAGGCCATTGCTGACACTACTACAAAATCAATCTAATGTGACACCGACAAAATGTCAGATTAGGCCTTAAAAGTATTGCATTATGTTTAATGTGACACTTTATCAAATGCCATGTTAGTCAATGTCGCTGTTAGGTCTACCACTACTAGATCTATCTAGACGCGGATCCGTGAACGAGTGCGGAATCCTCGTTAACGGTTAGACGGACAACTCTAAACTACGAAACACGGAGACTATCAGAGGCTGAACGAACGACTGATGAACGATCCTACGAACTGATTCTCTCCGAAACGGACCTAAAGCTGATGATAAACTCGAGATCGCCTTAAGCTTAATTCCTCACGAATTCTGCTAAAAGTCTACTAATGACTCGAGTCTATCCCTAATTATAGACCCTGATTCGAGTCTGATGTGGGCCAAACTCGAATCTGGCCCAAGGCCCATTCGAGTCTGTCCACAATGAGATTCTCGAATCTGGGCACATTCGAATCTAAGGCTACATTCGAATCTATCACAGATTCGAATGTCTACCCTTATGTAATTCGAATCTAGCCAAATCACTTAAACACCTAAGTCATGAAACTTATGTTTTTACTTATGTTTGAGTTAATCTTTGATCTTTATGTTTGAACTGCTTGTAATACGTTACATCAAGATCAAACACACAATCAATAACAGACAAACACATATAAACATATATATCAAAACACTCGTTAACTCTCAATACTCTGAATATTTCTTAAACCAAAATGTTAGATCGATTAGACTGCTATCGTCACACAAGGTGTACCAACAGACTCCCCCTTGACGATAGTTTCTAATTATTTACATCAAATTTAAGTACTAGAACTATATATACTACTGCCTGCATATAATCCAGCATCTATACAAACGTTAACTACCTTCTAGAACTTCCTGGCTTCAGATCTCCATGCTTCAGTAAAGAAGATAGGCTGATCATGTAGCTTCTTCAGGTCGTCCTTTGATAGATTTATCAAATGCAGTGGATCATATACCTTCAAAATGACCTTCTCGTCTTGATCCTCCATGATGGCTTCAGCAGTGTCAATCTCGAGGTACCACCATTTCATGTTGCTCAAAATATTCTGTGGCATCGATTTCATTGGAACCTTTTTCAGACATTTGACTGGCTTATAAATCATTCTGGCCCAAGGTCTTCCAGTATGAGGATCTATCCTTGATCCATCCTCGACCCTTTTGCCTGATCTCGGCTTAAGCCTCTCAAACTTTCCTGAACGACCCTCTTTTCTTATTATTCTTGCCATGACTTCAGCGTACGGGTCTTCGCCTATATTAATCAGTTCCTTCCATGCTAGTTCCTTAACCTCAATCTTGGGCAGTGAGTTGAACGCACCCGGAACTCTCATCTTCTTTTTCATCTTCAGCTGATCTTTCTTTTCTTCCTTCTTAAACCAAAGATTGATCAACTCAGCTCTGGATGGCTCCTTCTCTGCCTCTTCAAGTTCTTTGTCTTCAACTGAGGCTACCTTGATGTAGTCTATATCAATCACATTATGGTCTTGGCCCTCATACAGTTCCGTGACAGGTTGTGAATTGACTATCACCTCATTGACATGATCGTCCTCGTCATCTAACACTTCATCATCTAATTTCCAGTCAACGACGTCCTCTGGAATGAATTCACCTTCTTCCAACTCTTCGACGTCATCTTCAAAATCGAATTCCATAAGCTCTTCCTCAATATCTTTCAGCGCATCTATCATGTCGCTATCCAAAGCCCTTGAAGAACCTGCTTCTCCTCCAGCTCCTCCTACTTCTTCTTCTAGACTAGGCTCCCCCTCAGATTGAGCAGTCTGAGCAGAAGAAAGATCTACTGGCTCATCCTGTCTTTTTGGGCTGGGATCATTGCCTTGATTGTCCTCATCATCATCTTCTCTTGGCCTCTCAACTATTTGATCACGGCAGGATGTCTCCCCCTGAGCCTGAAGATTTTTCATTAACTGCTCAATGAGGGAGCGCATCGATCTTAACTCAGCTGCCTGATCGCAGACGAACGTCTTCAGCTCAACGTTCTCTTCCTGGATTTTTTCTACCGTCTTCTTCAATTCAGCATTTTCATTATCTAGATTTGCATTATGTGCCTGAATTTCACCCATTGCCTGTGTTAGGCTCAGGATTTGAACATGTTGGAAGTCCACTCGAGCGTTGAGCTGCATAAACCGCGGATTGTCAGCATAGGCGGTTGAGGTAGATGGAATGGACTGAACAGGAGAAGGGATGAATGGTGGTGGAATATATGGCTCATGTTGAGGTGGTGGTGATGATGGAGCGGTGGCTTGTGGTGCTGGAGTCTGAGGTTGAGGTTGCTGTGCATCGGACGCTGAGGATGTCCCTTGCATAAACCTGTAACGCTTGGCCCGCTGCCTAGTCACCAAGGGAGCAACTTCCTCCTCTTCGAAATCTGAATCGTCAGATTCCCTTTCCACTCTTCTCCTCGATCCTGCTTCATTCACTATCAACCTAGATCCATAGGTTCCGATTTGAATATTGGGATCTGTAGCCACTGATTCAGGAGCTTCAACTTCCAGCTCCTCCGTATCTTCCGACTCTGATTCAGATGATGTCAAAACTTTATCAGCCTGTTCTGGCTCATACTCTTCCACATCTCTTAATACGTCTTCTTCTCCTTCAGGTGGACTGAGCAATTCACCAACTAATGCTGCGGCCACATCTTCGTTTGCATGGGGTCCTGATGCCCATATTTCTTCTAATGTTTGCGTGATTTGCTCAGATTCTGGAACCGCACTCGAAGGCCCTGCTTCCTGTGCTTGAGGATGCTGACTTGTGGAAGGCCTTGATGCCTGAATTTGACTCGCTGATGGTCTTTGACGGCGTCTTTGAGCTCGCGGCTGCTGTTGTTGTTGACGTTGTTGTGGTTGTTGTTGCGGTTGAAACTCAACAACCCCTGCCAAGTTGGCATCTTCCGGGGCTTGAAATTCTCTATCCAAATTTGCTCCAAACAATGGACGCTCAACAGGAACAGCTAACCTTCCTCTGTGTGAGGAACAGTCAGCGAAAATCCTCTTGTCCATAATAGCAACGCTCAGAAAGTCATTTGACAGCGGCAGATTTGGCAAGAAATGCCTTATCAACATCATAATGAACCTTGGATAAAGCAGAAATTGTTGATTCTCGGGAGCGGATATCTGATGAACAAATTCCGAAAAGAACATCTTCGAAAAACTATATGGGCGATTATACACCATAGCGACGATCCCCGACTGAATTTTCGCCACAATATAGTCGAACCCTGCCTTCTTCGCAGCAAAGCACACCATAAACACATGCGCCAGAAACCTCCACTGCCAGATCAACCCACTCTTCATATATGACACTTTTGTCACATCGAGGCTGTACCCCATTCTTTGAAAGGCCGCTTGCCTTATACTCAAAGGAAATTCTATTGGACCGGCTTCTTCTTCCAGAGTGCCTAACTGCAGCACTTGACGAAGCATATCAGCCGAGAATACCAATGGTTGTCCTGCAATACGAGTGCGTAGAACTGTCGGAGTGACCGAGCAGTCTACCTGCAAATGATCGTAAAACTGACGGATGTAGGGTAACACAATCTGCACATTATGCGACAGTGCATATCCGATCCTTGATTCCACGAGAAAATCAAGCACTTGACGGAATCCCTGCGCCTCAGGGAGATTCAGATCTGGATGAAGCACCATATTGTGCTTAGGAACGAACGCTCGAATAGCCATTTCTGCACAATAAACAAAACCATTAGATTCATTAAAAATCAATAAACTTGTTTAAATTTAAATCTATTTTTTTTCGAACTTGTTTAAGTACAAAATCCAATACAATTAAATTTCTACAAGTTTAATAACATTTAAGTTAAATAGTGCAAATAACCAATAGATTCGAAAGTAACAGATTCGAAGTGTCCCTATTCGAGTGTAATGGACAGATTCGAAGTGTCCCTATTTGAGTGTAATGGACAGATTCGAAGGTCATGGTCATCTCGAATCTAATGACAGATTCGAGAAACCCATGAACAGATTCGAAACCCATGAACAGATTCGAACGGCCGTATTCATCTAAGGACCAAATCTCTTGATTTTAACCTTTATGGACTTAGAAAATTACATTAATTAGTCCTACTAGTTACTAATCACAGAAAAATGCCTTTAATTTGATTGTTTATCGGCTCAAATTTGGTAATTTTGTAAAAACCCTATTTTGACCCTTAAACCTTCAAAATCGATGATTTTGACCTAAATGATGTATAAAACTACTCAAATCTTGTACAATCCGGTTGATTATACCTAGAAGTATCTGTAGAATCGAAACACCAAGTAAGAAACTCGACAAAATGTCGTTTATGAGAGAAACGATAGACTCGAGAATAGATTCGAAATCGCCTTGTTAGATTCGAGTGAATAGATTCGAAAACAGTAAGTCTTAAATGACTTCACTGTTGACCTATATATACTACCAACCTTCGAGTCTACGTCCTTATTCGAATCTACTGACAGATTCGAAGGCTTACCTCTTCGAGTCTGTCCTAGATTCGAAACCATCAAACACATAGAAAAATTTTCGAAAATTTTGAAATAACTTCAACTTTTCCAACCTTTTTCTACGGTATCGTGTAACCAGATAAACTATGCCAACACTTTTACCCTAAGCACCAGATATTTCACGTAATGTTTATTTTATCCAACTTTGAATGCACCCTCAGTAATTTTTGACCTTTTACCTAAGTAAAAATTAAACTAAAATAAAAAATAAAATAAAATAAAATAAAATAAACTAAACTAAGGTAAAAATAAAATAAAATAAAATTTTGACCAAAAAATGTATTCTAGACTTAAGCTATACTTAACAAATTTAAAACCTAAGCTAAAAATTAAACGAAATGTTTTTTTGATGAGTATTGTCTAAGAAAGGTTCAATCAGATAGCGATGTCAGATACTTACTTTCAGTACTTAAACTTTCACACTTAGGAATTTTGATTCCTTTGATTATTTGTCGTGACACACTTATTTAGCCGATTGTTGGTATTTTACCCCTTTAAACATTCTACATTTCGGAATATCCCTTGGCATTTTTATTTATCAGGAAATTATCGAACGTGACTCAGACATAGACATACTTTTATGATCAAGGCACACAGACATAGATTCTAACTTGTTGGTATTTGCAAACTTTCTTTAAAAGACAAACATCGGACACAGGTCTGTATTTTCATACAACAAAGTGTCTTAGTTTGACTTACAGTTAATTTTTAAAGTTAGCAAGACAGCGGTGACAGGTCTGTACTGACGTACAACAAAGCGACATGTCTGCTAACCCGAATCTAAACATAGACAACAGATCTGTACTTACGTACAACAGAGTTGCATGTTTTCGACTCTCAGTTTTATATGATATTTCTATTCTTTCCATTTTCAGATGTATTTGATGTTGCCATACATCCCCAGAAAGTTTGCATACCTCATTTAGACTCAAAGTTTGTATGTCTTGTACATAAAAATTAAGACCGATTGGTCGTACATCTAAGTTAGTGACACGCTTGACCTTTTCTAGAATATTTTATTAGCCTTGAGATTCCCTATGTGTATTATGCCTACCAACACATCAAACTAAATAAGTATAACACTTAGAATTTAGTTGCATTATGTGTGAAAGCCTAAACACTTAGAGTTTGTAACGACTGTGCTAAATTTCGTCACTTTGAACCTATGTATCTAAGACTTAACTCTTTTTTCTGATATTCTCTTTTTTTGTATTTTCGTAATTTTCTCTCTTTTTTCTTTTGTTTTTCATAAGAAAAAGCAGTAAAATAAGCTAACCTACTAACTTACTAAAAATAGAAACTTACTAAAAATAGAAACTTACCTAAATTAGCAGACTACTGTAAAGAAAGAAATACTACGACTCTAAAAGAAAATAAACTACTACTACTAAGGTCAATTTACTCTGGGTTGTGCATTCCATTCAGTTGAATTAAATACTCAAACCGTGACTTATCAAACGCTTTGGTAAATAAATCTGCATTATTATCTTCTTTTGCCACTTTTACCAGTTTGATTAAGTTCTTTTCAGCACAATCACGAATAAAATGATGCCTTATGTCTATGTGCTTTGTTTTGTTGTGTTTAACTGGATTATTAGTTATAGCAATAGTAGACTGGTTATCTATCCTAATAGGAGTTTGAGTGTAAGCCAAACCGTAATCCCGCAATCGTTGGTTTTTGAAATTTGGTTCACATTCAGCAACAGAGAAGCCAGTGTTGGCCATCTGTTAGTGAGCATCTACATCTCCCTTGTAATTTTTCAGTCCTTTAAATAAGATACTTTTGGAACCTCACTGATTTCCAGAGCTCTTTTAGTTGCCCGACATGCAATGCCCCACTCATGAACCAGAGAAGATAGGAATTGGATATTGATATCATCCATGTCTTTGATGATGTGCAGTTTGTTCAGTTCATTCAGGATAATGTGGAATCTGGTGAAGATACCTTGTAGGGATTCACCATATTTGCCCCTGAACTCAGAAAATTTTTCCTTGACTTACTCGATCTTGGCCCTGTCATTCAGATCGGCCCCAAGCATTTGCATTTCTAGTTCATCCCACATATCTTTTGTTGACATTTTACTGTCAACACACACACACACACACACACACACACACACATATATATATATATATATATATGTGTGTGTATATATATATATATATATATATATATCTGTGGGAGGGGATGGTACAGTAGATATTCTTCCCTGTGGTGTGCTGTCTGTCTCTCTCTCTCTTTCATCTTGAGGACCTCGGACTTCCTTTATTGCGCGAATGGGAGGAACAGCAGATGAAACTGCTGGAATATCTGAGTAGAAAATAGTTGGTCCCTCAGTGATGGACTGGATCATGACATGACCCATTGATTGCATGCTTAGAAGTTTAAGGAACGACTTTTTCCATTGCTCATACTCATCAGGGAAGAGAATAGGTGATTAGTTCTCTGACCCAGTACAAGAGTTTCTATAGACATGATGAATGTGGTTGGTGAATGTTGTGAATGAGAAATTGATATTTGAAGTGGAAACTGAAATACAGCTTGAAGGACCGAAGTTCGGTAGGAGGACCGAAGTTCGGATGGAGGACTGAAGTTCGATTTTAAGGACCGAAGTTCGGGTCTGAGGAACCGAAGTTCGTTGAGACATAAAGATGTTGAGGGGACCCAAGTTCGGTTGGATGAAATTTCGATTGGTGGGACCTGAAGTTTGGATGATGACCCGAGATTGGTGAAAAAAGATGTTAAGTTTTCCAAAAACAAGTGACCCGAAGTACGGATGAGTAGGGACCCGAAGTTTGGTTGAGGAACCGAAGATTGCTTAAAACCGAAGATAGATGACCCAAAGTTGGACCCGAGGTGGAAACTGAGTTTTCAAATAAAACAGTACTCTCTTATGAACACCTTTCAAACAGTTTTATTTTTCAATAAAACAGTACCCTCTTATGAACACAAACTCAGTTTTTAGTAAAAAGTGAGTTTTAACGTCTAATAATGGTAGTGCTCGGTTGGATTTTAGACACAAGTTTTGTAAGAAACATGTAACCAAAAACACCTAAATCTATGATTTTTTAAGCAAAACATTCATGTTTTCGAAGAACAGCTCAGAACCGTTTTAGACAAAATAAACACCTAAATCATGTAAAAATTGAACAAGAGTGCTCGAAATTCATATAATGATGTTAAACAAAGAATATAAAGCAATAAGATACATGAAACAAGAAGATTAAAGAGGATTAAGAGTGAAACCCGTGGGTTTTCGAGAAGAACAACAGCAGGTCGTTGAAAAAGGTCTCAGATCTGGTACAAATCAGTTGAAATCTACTTCAAAGGCTCTGATACCAATTGTTGATGTGGTCCCAAACTAATTATATGCACTCACAAAAGAATCTTTTGGATATTCGTGTTGGTACACCCGTTGTGACGATAACGGTCTAGTTTTGTAATAGACAATCATCTGTAAGAGATTGGGCTTTATTAATACAATTCATGTTTGTTTGTTCATATTTATGGATTAAGTTCATGATTATGTATGATGGTTACGTTTGCATATTAAATTCATGATAAGTTCTTAAGGCTATGAACTTATGGTGATAAGTTCATGAGGCATGAACTTATGAGAATACGTTCATGAGCCTATGAACTTATGAGAATAAGTTCATAAGGCAAAGGTTACGAACTTAGGTCACATAAGTTCATACGAACTTACCCTAGTAAGTTCGTACCTGCATGGGCTTGAACTTGTAAGTTCGTGGGCTTGGGCCATGCACTAACTTAAGGGTTATAACATAAACTTATTTATGTTATTTCATAACACTTCGAGATTAACACTTTCAGAGCTTCGTGAGAGAATTCAAACGAACTAAGAGAGCGTTTCAAAGTGATTAGGAGAAATACATCGTGTGGGGTCGGTATTCTATCGTCCAGCATCTTGTTTGGCTCTGTGTTTCCATGTGATCGATCCGTAACCGTTAAACGAGGATTCCGCACTCGTTTGACGTTGTTCACGCCTTGATAGATCCGTAGCGTGTGGACCTTACAAGTGGTATTAGAGCAAACAATTGAATGTTCTTCATGTTTCGTTGTAAATTCATTGGTTTCTTTGCGTTTTTACGGATAAATCACGTTTTTCTCGATGTTTTTACAGTGTTTTGATCAGTTTTTCTACCCCATAATCCTTCTAATTCATCTATTCAGTGAGATTCATTATTTTTAATCTTAAAAACATTGATTTAATCTGAGATTTTTAAAAATTCAAATTTTTGACCGTTTCACGAACTTGCGACGCACGAATTTAGGAGTGTGTTTTAGGGTTTCCACGAACTTGTCAGACACGCTCCTCCACAAACTTGCGGCGCGCGAATTTATCAGACTTCACGAACTTGTCATATTAGGGTTCTACGAACTTGTCTGCCACAAACTTCTCTTACACGAACTTGTCAGTCGAACTAGGGTTTCTCGAACTTGTGGGTTCACGAACTTATCTTTGACACGAACTTAATTTTCAGAAACGAATTTAGTTAAAAATTCCTACGAACTTAATACAAGTCCGTACGAATTTGCATAAAATTAATTTTTAAATTTAAGTTTTGTGAACCAAAATTCATCGAGAATGTCTAGATTGCACATGTTTTGGAAATAGATCACAAAATAGGCAAATCCAATTCCCCACCCAAGCTGATGAAGATTGAAGACTACTACTAGTAGAAGGATAGGTTTGCGGACTTCGCTCGATTCAATGATATTCGTATGTGGATATGCATAGATGAAGGGTATGTTCCCCCTACACAAGTGCTCATGAGCAGGATGAATGTTCTTTCCTATCTGCAAATGAAAGATGAGGATAAGAAAGTTTATGAAGCTGAGAATCGGGCTATGTCTTTTATTAAAATGGCTTTACCGTTGGAGATTATGCATACGTTTAAGCATCACAGAATTTCTAATGAACTCTGGGAAGCTCTAGAGAAGAGGTATGAGGGAAATCCAACGGTGATGGAGGGGAGAACAGAATTATTAAAGCAACAGTTGAGTTTGAAGAATGAGTCCTTGAATGAGATAGTCACAAGGTTCTATCATCTGTTGACCGAGTTTGATAACCACAGAGTTGAGTATCAAGAATCAGACAAAATTGAGAAACTTCTAGATGTGTTACCATCAAAGTAGGATATGTACATTGCGTTGATAAAGCATGATGAAGATAAACTGGCCACTCTCACTCTTAAATAAGTCATTGGAACACTGAGGGCTTATAACATCAAGATACAAAAGAAAGAGATGGAATACGATCAAGTTCAGGATCCTAAAATGTACTTCGGAAAGTCTAAGCCATCAACTTCTAGTGTACCGAAGTAGGGGGCTACAGCGTTCTACTCTAGAGAAGAAGAAGGTATACCAGCAGAAGCTGGAGAATCTAGTGGTAGAGCCTTTCTAGGGTTTTCAAAACCAGAAGGTCAACCACAAAACCAAGGATCATCTTCTCAGGGTTACACCAAAATGCCTATGAGTGCTAAGACAGCAGATGAGCAACTGAAGCTTCTTGCATCGTTTATGGCAGCATACAGTAACTGCATTCAGGGAAAAATAAACAATCCAGCTCTATCGGAGGAGGATTATGATCAGGTAGATCCAGATGATTTAGAGCAGATGGACCTATAATGGCAACTGGCCATGGTCACACAGAGGGTTAAGAGGTTTATGAAAAGAACTGGGAGAAATCTTAGTGTGACCAATAATGTGGGATTTGATAAGTCGAAAGTAAAGTGTTACAACTGTCAGAAGTAGGGACATTTTGCTAGAGAATGTCAAAGGCTGAAGATGGATAACTATCAGAACCCGGGACGACAGAATACAGCAAGTTCAGGGAATCAAGCTTCAATAGCTGGTTTACTAACAAATGTATCTTCTAACAAGCAGTGAGATGGTACTTATGATTGGAATTCTCATCCGGAGTCAAACGCTAGAGCTTTTATGGCTGAAGTGATTGAGACTAATAGCAGAGTTGAAAAAGAAAAGAAGGAGGACACCAAGCAGTCCGATACAAATCCTTTGGTACTAGAAAAATCTGAGGAGCAGACTACTCTGGAGTTTGCAGCTCAGATGGCCAATGTCGAATTGGATCGGAAAAAGGTAATTCTCAACTTTTCTACTTTTCGTGTTTTAAGTGTTTTATGTACTACTTTAAATGATAAATTGAATCTAGTGCTAGAATCACATTCATCCATGACAGCTCAAATCCAATCTTTAAAATTTGATAATGCTAGTCTGCTAGACATTAAGGAAGATCTTAGGGCTAAAATGAAAGCTGATGCTCAAGATATAATAGTTCTGAAAGATAAATTGAGCGAACAATGTGTCAGGATAGAACTTATTTATGAGCATGTAAAAGCTCTGACTAAGGAGATCACCCTTAAAGACGTAGAATTAGCAAAAGCTAGGGTTAAGGTTGATGAGGCTAATAGTAAAATTGAGAAGTTTAGGAACTCATTCTTGAACTTAGGCAAAATCTTAGATTCGCAGACACACTCTTTGAAACCAGTTGGCCTAGGATATCAGGATGTGCCTACACCTTTCAATAGTAACTATGTGCATATCCCTCAGGATAAGACCACAGAAACGGTTGAATCAGAGGAAGTAAAAGTAACTAAGACCGATAAGGTGTCAACAGCTAAGGTGTCAACAACAACCTCTCAGGTTAAGAAAACGGTTAAGTTTGTGCAGTCTAATAGTGGGTTAAAACTAGAAGAGGCAAAAACTGTAAGTGATAATAACCAAGAGGGATTGAACAAAGTTGTTGAAACAAAAGAACAGCACATTAATGAGACCCCTAAGTCAAACAGTGTTTATAAGAAGTCTATTGACAAGATGCCTTGCTATAGATGTCATGAAAAAGGTCATGTTGCAACAAGTTGTCGCTATAAGACATCAGGTTGGGGGCAAGACCTTGAAAAAGCTCATGTGCAGTCTACTATTGCCTCCAGTTAGGTCTCATACTCCTAAATAACATCAGACACCAAGTAGAGCCCAGAGTTATAACAATGAAATGCATTATAACAGAAATTGATCTAGGGCTCCGCAGCAAAAGACAACCCAAAGGCCAAGAGTGGATACTAATCACTCAGCTCCACAACAGGTTCTTGCTCAAAACTCAAGTCACCTGAAAGGAGAGACGATTATTTGAAAGAGTTCAAGTTTTTGGATGAGAACGGTATTACCAAGTCAGTCATGGCTTGGGTACCCCGTGATAACTAATGTGTTTTCTTTCATGTGTAGAAGTTAACTACAGCTCTTAACAACAAATGGTTCGTAGATAGTGGTTGCTCTCGACACATGACTGGGGAAAGAAGTCTACTGGCGGACTTCAAAAGTGGGAATAAGTGATTTGACTCGTTTGCTGGGAATAAAGGAGGTAATATCACTAGGACTGGAATAGTCACTAATGGGATATTACACTCGAGCAGGTCTACTATGTAGATAAGCTTGATCACAATCTCATTAGTGTCTCGCAAATCTCTGATAAGCAAAATTCAGTGTTGTTTACTGAAAAGGAAGCGCTAGTGCTAAAGCCTGGATTCAAGATACCTGAAGAGTGGATTATGATGAGAGCCCCAAGGGTGAAGGATCTGTACATGATGGACATGTCCATAGCAGATTTGTCGATGGGATCTATATGTCTACTATAAAAGCTTAAGAGTCAGAATTCTTGTTGTGGCACAGGCGAATGACACACATGCACTTAAGGAAGATGAATTTCATCACGAAAACTGGCCTTGTGCAAGGTGTTCCACTGAAGAGTTTTCAGTTTGAGGATAAGTGTGTGTCGTGCAAGAAAGGGAACAACATAAAAGGACAAACAAATCGAAGACTCGAAACTCAATCTCCTCCACCTTTGACCTGTTGCATATGGATCTTTTCAGTCCAATCAACAAAAGGAGTATAGGTGGGAGTTGGTATTGTTTAGTTATTACTAATGATTACTCACGTTTTTCTTGGGTTTTCTTTTTAGGTACAAAGGATGAGACAGCAGGCATGCTGATTTGGTTCTTAGACCAAGTTGAGAACTCATACGGGAAAATGGTAAAACGTATCAGAAGTGATAATGGAACAGAATTTAAAAATGAAGTAATTGGTGTATATTCTCTAACTAAAGGCATAGTGCATCAATATAGTGCACCATATGGGCCATAACAAAATGGGGTGACAGAACGAAAAAACAGGAAATTGATTGAGGTAGCAAGGACTATCTCTCGGATTCAAAGCTTCCCACCATGTTTAAGGGGGAGGCAGTGCATACCGCTTGTCATGTTTTAAACGATGTCCTTACTGTCAAATCTCTGAATAAAACCTGTTATGAAATTTTAAATAAAGGACCACCAACTTTAACTGGCTTTGAACCATTTAGGGTGCCATGTACTTTGCTAAAAATGAAACATCAACCTAAGTTTGGTGAAAATGCAGACGAAGGATACTTCCTAGGTTATGTCCCAAATTCACCAAACAAGAGGGTTTTAATAAAACTACTGGTATTGTAGAAATTGTGTTTAACATTGATGTAACCAGTTATTCAATTGAACCCCAAATTGGTCCAGAATGGTTATTTGATTATGACTCTGTGTTTGAATCATTTAACATTCCTTTTAGTGGTGATGCAGGAACTGTGGAGAATGACTTCTCGACGTTAAATATTAATGACGAGGGTAGAGTATTTTCCAATTCGAGCATTCCCATGGCTTCTGAAAATATATCGACAGAAGACGGGTCCCGAACAAATGAAGAACCATTGTTGCCTACGGATGAGAATCAAATAAGCAATTCAGCCTCAGAAGACAGTGATCACGAGGAGGATGTTTTTCCGTCTAAAGTCAGACCCCCACTAGGCGAAATAGGATCAAATTTGGGAGACAATCTTCAGGTCCATGCAGTTGAAACATCGAGGGTAAATAAGGGATCATCCTATTGAAGACATCATTGGGAATCCAAATGCCGGTGTGAGAACTAGGAGTAGTGTGAATAGTAACACAGTGCTGTTATCGATGATCAATGACGACGAGGCATTTCACACTTGCATGTACTCTTGTTTTATCTCACAAGTTGAGCCGAAGAATGTACAAATGGCTCTGAAAGATAATTCTTGGGTTGAAGCAATGCAAGAGGAACGGATCATCCTATTGAAGACATCATTGGGAATCCAAATGCCGTTGTGAGAACTAGGAGTAGAGTGAATAGTAACACAGTGCTGTTATCGATGATCAATGACTCCAAGGCATTTCACACTTTCCTGTACTCTTGTTTCATCTCACAAGTTGAGTCGAAGAATGTACAAATGGCTCTGAAAGATAATTCTTGGGTTGAAGCAATGCAGGTGGAACTTTCATAGTTCAAAAAGCTGGAATTCTGGGAGTTAGTGCTACTGCCTCGTGGAGAATGTACAAATGGCTCTGAAAGATAATTCTTGGGTTCAAGCAATGCAAGAGGAATTTTCACATTTCAAAAACCTGGACGTCTGTGAGTTAGTGCTACTGCCTCGTGGAGAAGTTGCAATAGGGACAAAATGGGTATTTAAGTACAAAAGGGATGATCGAGGCATCGTTACACGAAACAAGGGAAGACTCGTAGTAAAGGGGTTCAACCAAGAAGAAGGGATAGATTATAATGAGGTAATTGCACCAGTCGCAAGGCTTGAAGCAATCTGACTATTTCTCACATTTGCGTCCTTCAAAGGCTTCAAAGTATATCAGCTAGACGTCAAGAGTGCCTTCTTGTACGAGAAAGTGAACAAATTGGTGTATGTCGAGCAACCGCCAGGGTTTACTGATCCTAAGTATCCAGACATATTATATAAATTGGATAAGGCTCTGTATGGGTTACATCAGGCACCGAGGGCGTGGTACAAGACATTGTCTACTCATCTCTTGCACAATGGGTTCGAGAGAGGGAGAATAGATAGTACACTGTTCAATAAGAAGAAAAGGGACTATTTCTTACTGGTATAAGTTTATGTGGACGACATCATTTTTGGTTCGTCAGATGAGCAAATGTGCAAGGGTGTTGAGAAGGTTATGAAGTCCAAGTTTGAGATGAGTGCGATGGGAGAGCTTAACTTCTTTCTGGGTATGCAAGTTGAACAACGAAAGGAGGGGATGTTCATTCATCAAACAAAGTATGTCTATGAAATATTAGAGCACTTCGGGATGGAAGGAACAAAGCTTACAGCACATTTCACTACTCCAATTCAAGTCAATCACAATCTCGGACCGCGTACCGAGAGTGATACCGATGTGGATCCGACACTATATCGGGCCATGATCGGGTCACTCATGTATTTAACTGCTTCTCGACCTGACATAATGTTTGCTATTTGTATTTGTGCCAGGTTTCAAGCTAACCCCAAGGAGATGCACATGAAAGCTGTGAAGCGGATTCTGAGATACTTGAAGTCGAAACTGAAGCTGGGACTTTGGTATGATGCTGATGGAGATCTGGAATTGGAAACTTACATAGACTCAGATTATGGAGGGTGTAGCTTGAATAGAAAGTCAACAACGGGTGGTTGTCAGTTCCTAGGAGGAAAACTGGTGTCCTGGCAATGCAAGAAACAGACTTCGGTAGTCGTATCAACATGCGAGGCCGAATATGTAGCTGCGGGTAGTTGCTTTTCACAGGTTCTGTGGATTCAACAACAATTGCAGGATTACGGTTTGACTTACACTCATACTCCTATTAGGATAGACAATCAATCCACAATTGCCATAACCAATAATCCGGTAAAGCACAGTAAGACTAAGCACATAGATATAAGACATCATTTTATTCGTGACTATGTTGAGAAAAACCTGATAAAATTGGTAAAAGTTCCAAAGGAAGAAAACAATGCGGATCTGTTCACAAAAGCATTTGATAGATCACGCTTTGAGTTGTTAGTCCAACTAAATGGGATGCGTAATCCAGAGTAACTTGACCTCAGTAGATTTTTTTCTTTTAAATATTATTAAGTTATTAGTTTGTCTTATTAGTTACTTTACTTAAAACAAATGGAGAAAAAGAAAAGAAAAAAGAGAGAAAACAATAAAAAAATTCAAAAAAAAAAAGAGAAAAATGAAAATAAAGAGAGAAGACTTAAAGTCCAAGGTTCAACGTGACGAAAATTAGCACAGTCTAACAAACTCTAAGTTTTAAACTTTCACACATAATGCACTATAAAATCAAAGTGATATACATGTTCATAGTCTGATATGTTGGTAGGCATAAAACATGAAGATTTTCCTAAAAACTAATAAAACAATCAAGAAATTGTCATGTGGGTAACTAACTTACACGTATGACCAATAGGTCTTAATTTCTGTGTTAGATGCTCAAATACAATAATCATGAATAAGGTATGTAAATCAGTGGGGATGTGTGGCTTCATCTAAATATATCTTAAAAAAGGAGCAAGCATGAAATGTAAAGACATTCAAGACATGTCGCTTTGTTGTACGTAAGTACAGATATGTCACCGTTGTTTTGACACAATATAGAAAGATATGTCACTTTGTTGTACGTAAGTACAGACCTGTCACCGTTGTCTTGCTAAAATAAAAGAAGTATGCTCTACCCTAAGACAAACTAAGACACTCTGTTATATGTATATATAGAACTGTGTCCGACGTTTGCCTTTAAAAGATGATTTGCAAATACCGAAAATTCATAATACTTGCATGTCTGTCTTTATGACAGAAGTATGTCTAAGTGTGGGACACATAAGGTAATTTCTTGATAAATAAAAAGGCCAAAGGAAAATTCTAAGTGTTGAGTGTTTAAGTGGACAAATATATCAACAATCAACTTGGTGTGTATGTTACAACAAACAATAAAAGGAATCAAAAAAATTCCAAAGTGTGAAAATGCAACACCAAAAGTGTGTTGGCAAAGCTATCTGATTGAACCTTCTTAGACGCTCTCGCAAAAAGATTCAGTTTATGTATTTATTTTTGAATTCTTGCAATTTAGTTTTATTTATTTTATTTTACTTTATATTATTTTATATTATTTTAGTTCATTTTATTTTTTTAATAAATAGGAACGAGGTCAGTTACTAGAATGCATTTTAGTTGGAAAAACAAAAATTGTCTGATAATATGTTTGCTTAGTGAAGTGTTTTGAAAAGTTGGAAAAGTTGTGAAAGTTGAAAAAGTTACAAAAGTTGAAAAAGTTCAAAAATTTTCAAAGCATTTCAAAATTTGGACTTATGTTCATGGAACCCTAAGTTCGAACGAACTTAAGTTATCTAAGTTCGAGGCACAATGAACGAACTTGACCCACCTAAGTTCGGGGGACAGTTGGTGGGGTATAAATAGGTCAAATGCATTTAATTTATTCACCAACTCACGAATTTGTCTCCTCACGAACTTAAACTAGGCAAGTACGAACTTAGTTGGGCGATGTCGAACCTGTCACTATTTCACGAGTTTGGTTCTGTTCCACGAAGATCCAAAAGCTCCATCTCGAAAATACACTTAGTTTTTTTGTCTTAACTCACAAACAACTAAGTAAGTGTTATTTGGGACTTTAAACGGGTGTATATCGTGTAATTTAGGTTTTAATAACCGAAAACTAAGTATTCAAAATACTAAGTTGTACGACCATAAAACTTAAAGTGAAACAACAATAAACTCGATCAGAACCTTTTAGGACTAGATTCGTTGGTCATTTAATTCTAAAAAGGATTAAATCAGTAGTTTTGTTGTTCAAAAAGTCGACCTCCAACTTGTTTTGTTGGTACACCTTGTGTGACGATAGCAGTCTAAAGTGTATTAGCATTTTGTGTAAGTGATATTACAAGGTATTGAATATTAACTAGTGTTTGATATATGTGATTTTGTGTGTTTGATATTTATTGATTGTATGTTTGAACTTGATATATAATGTATTACAAGAAGTTCAACATAAAGTCCAAAGATTAATTCAAACATAAGTTAAACACATATTCAAATAGAAGTTTGTCAAGTGAAATTCGAATTTAGGATGAATTCGAATTCAGCCTAGAAGGTAAATTCGAATTTGTCATGTGGACAAATTCGAATGGGCCTTGGGCATGGTTCGAGTTTGTCCCATGACAAACTCGAATGGATCACTATAATTAGGGATTAACTCGAATGATTAAGAGACTTTTGCAGAATTCCGCGTGTGATTAGCAGAAGGCGATCTCGAGTTTATCAGCTATCTGTGTGTGTTTTCGGAGAGAATCGTTGCGTAGGTTTGTACGTAGTCGTTCGTACAACGTCTTGGTAGTCTCCGTGTTCCGTGAGTGTGGTATATCCGTCAAGCCGCTAACGAGGATTCCGCACTCGTTGGTGTGTGTCGCGTCTAGATAGATCTGTTAGTTGCAAGACCTTACAAGTGGTATCAGAGCCTACGGGGTGTTCTTGGTGTTCTTCGAGTTGATATAGATACATCCTAGGTTTCTTGACGTTTTAGACGGTGAATATGACGTATTTTTGAGGTTTTCGAGCTTATCAAATTAGATTCCGGGAAATACTTTGTCGTAGTTCACGTTTTTGATCAAAATCAATATTTTTACTTGTAAAAATATTGATTTAATCTGAAAAACTTGAAACACTTGAAGTATTAGCCGTTTTTCGAATTTGCGGCGCTCGAATTTGTTAAGGGGAAATTAGGGTTTGCTCAGTTTCGAGTTTGACCAAAATACGCTCCTTTCGAGATTGTTTAAAGTTTGATTCGAAATTAGCCATTTCGAATTTGCTTGGATCTTCGACTTTACACTAAAGTCGAATCAGTGACTTTCGAGTTTAAAGGACATTCGAACTTAAGAGGACTTTCGAGATTAGTGACCTTCGAATTTGTCATCACTTTCGAACTTCGCTGAATTTAATAACTTAATTCGAATTTAATCCCAAATAGGTTTAAATTTAATTAAATTCGAATTTACCCAAATTCGAAAGAATTAATTTAAATTTATTTCGAATTAAATTAATTAAGTTTCAATTCAATTATATTCGAAACAATGTCAAGTGTGCAAAGGTTTATGGAAATGGATCACGAGGTTGGCAAATCAAATTCTCCGCCAAAGTTGATGAAACTTGAAAGATTATTACTAGTGGAAGGATCGGTTTGCTGACTTCGCAAGATTTAATGATATGAGAATGTGGATCTGTATCGACGACGGGTACATTCCACCTACTGCAGAGGTTGAAGGTCGTCAACGAGTCTTATCATATTCAAAGATGAAAGATGAATAAAAGAAAGTTTATGCGGCTGAAAACCGTGCATTCTCTGTCATTCGGATGGCGTTACCTCAGGAAATACTACATACCTTCCGTAATCAGAAGACATCCAAAGAGCTATGGGATGCATTAGAGAAAAGGTGGGAGGGTAACCCGAGGGTTAGAAAGAATCGGATGGAGATGCTCAAGCAGCAGTTTGTTATCTTCAAAGCATTGAAGAATGAAAAGGTGGAAGAGACTATCACCAGATTCTACCATCTGTTAACTTCGTTAGACAGCCATGACGTAGAGTATAGTGAAACTGAGAAGAATAACAAACTTCTGGATGCTTTGCCGGCCAAATGGGAGATGTATGTGGCATTAATAAAGCATGATGAAGACAAATACTATACTTTGTCTCTAGAGAATGTTGTGGGAACGCTGAGGGCATATCACTTTGAGCTGTTAAAGAATGAAACGGATTATGATCAAGTTCAAGATCCAGCTATGTACTTTGGAAAAACAAAACCTTCAGCGGCAGCTGAATTGAAGACAGCTACAGCTTTCTTATCGGGAGAGACTTCGTCACCGGCTGAGACAGAAGACTCACAGAATAGGGCTTTCTTAGGGTTTGCTAAACCAGAAGAAAAGCAACATCAGGCTACACCGGCATCAACATCTCAAGGATATTCAAAGATGCCTATGAGTGCAAAATCGGCTGAAGACCGTCTGAATCTGTTGGCTTCATTCGTTGCCGCATATGGCAATTGCGTTCAAGGCAAAATAAACGATCCTGCGCTTTGGGATGAGGATTACGAACAGGTAGACCCTGATGACCTTGAAGAGATGGATCTGCAATGGCAACTGGCCATGGTAACTCAGAGAGTTAAAAGGTTCATCAAAAGGACAGGAAGAAATCTGAATGTGAGTAACAATAGGATTGGATTCGATAAGTCCAAAGTTAAATGTTACAACTGTCAAGGGTTAGGACACTTCGCTAGAGAGTGTCAAAGACCGAAGGTTGAGAAGTACCAGGGACAATATCAGAATCAACAGGGACAGTATCAGAACCAATCACAAGGGCGATATCTTCCAAGTAGTTCTACCAGTCAAGCAAATATAGCTGGTCTGTTATCAAATGTCACATCTGACAGACAGCTTGATGGAACCTATGACTGGAGCACACATCCAGAGTCGAACGCTAGAGCCTTTATGGCTGAAGTGACTTAGACTGGAAGTGAAGGGGCATAGGAAATCACAAGGGACGGCAGTAAGAATGAAAGCAGTCCGATGTGGGTAGAGAAGTCAGATGATCAGACAATTCTGGAGTTTGCCGCTCAGATGGCCAACGTAGAATCAAATCATACCAAGGTAAGTCTGAACTTTTCTCTTTTCCATGAGTTGTGTGTTTTATGTGCTACATCTAACGATAGGTTAAATTTAGTACTAGAATCACATCAAACCTTATCTGCTCAAAATGAATTGTTAAAAACGGATAATGCTAGCCTAGAAGATATAAAGCAAGATTTTAGGGATAAGCTAAAGGCTGATGCACAAGATGTTATAGTTCTAAAGGACAAACTGAGCGAACAGTGTGTTAGGTTAGAACTCATGTATGAACATGTTAAGGCATTAACCAAGGAACTTAAAACCAAAGACATAGAGCTAGCTGAATCTAAGGTAAAGGTAGCTGAGGTGAATAGTAAACTTGAAAAGTTTAGGAAGTCATCTCTTAACCTAGGGAAAATCTTGGATGCACAGCATCAATCTAAGAAGCCTGTAGGTCTAGGATATCATGAGAGTCCTCCACCTTTCAATGACAATTACCTCAACCTCAGGAGAAAACTGAGAAATCAGTTGACTCAGAGGATTTACCAGAACGAGTGTTTGAACCTGTAAAACAAAATGAAACTAAGGTGACTGATAATACTACCAAGATTAAGAAAGTTAAATTTGTGCCATCCTCTAGTGACAAACCTGTAGGACAACACAAAATTGACTTTAATGATCAGGATGATGACCCAGTCGTTATAGTGGAACCAAGAGAACCAGACACGAGTGAGACACCTAAATCAAAGGGCGCACACAAAAAGTCAATTGATAAAAGTCTTGCTTTAGATGTCACGAAAGGGGGCATGTTGCTTCTAGTTGTCCGCATAGGAAAGTAGATACTACATCTAAGATGGGAAAGCAAGAACAACATAAGCCTTCACCAAGTGTTGCAAACACTAGTAGTTCTCAGAATACCAAGAAAACTGTGCAAGCTGCATCAAAATCTGTTGTGAAACAATTACCGGTGTCAGGTCGACCAAAAGAGGTGATTAGGACTAATTCACCAAATCGAGTCATTAATCAATCTAGGTCTGGACCACAACAACAATATAGGAGTACTACACCTAGCAGAGCTTACACTCCGGTTAGGTCACACACTCCTATTAGACATCAAACACCGGGTAGAGCTCAAGGATATCAATCGGAATTGCCATATAATCGTAATTATTCAAGAGCTCCACAGCAAATGCCTACACAAAGGCCTAGAGTGAACTTATATCACTCGGCACCACAACAAACTCCAGTTCAAAGACCCAAGTCACCTGAAAGGAGAGATGAGTATTTGAAAGAGTTTAAGTATGTGGACGAGAATGGTATTACCAAGTCAGTTATGGCTTGGGTTCCCCGTGATAACTAACCTATTTTCTTTCATGTGCAGGAGATAACCACAGGTCTAAACAATAAATGGTTCGTCGACAGTGGGTGTTCCAGGCACATGACAGGGGAAAGAAGTCTACTCGCAGACTTCAAGGGAGGGAATCGGGGATTTGTATCATTCGCGGGCAATAAGGGAGGAAATATCACTGGTACTGGAGTGGTCACTAATGGGACGATCAAACTGGATCAAGTTTATCACGTTGATAAACTGGTTCATAATCTCATTAGTGTATCTCAAATCTGTGATAAGAAGAACTCAGTACTATTTACCGATACTGAGGCGTTAGTGCTAAAACGGGGTTCAAAATACCTGAAGAGTGGATACTGATGAGGGCTTTAAGGAAGAATGACCTGTACATGCTCGACATGAACAAGCCGGAATCTTCAATGGGACCAATTTGTCTGCTATCTAAAGCTTCAGAGACTGAGTCGGTTTTATGGCACAGACGCATGGCACACTTGCACCTAAGGAAAATGAACTACATCATGAAAAATGGGTTGGTGCAAGGTGTTCCAATGAAGAGTTTTCAGTTCGAGGATAAGTGTCTACCATGCAAGAAAGGAAAGCAACACAAGAAGGCACACAAGTCCAAGACTCAGAACTCCATCGCTGCCACATTCGATTTGTTGCATATGGACCTCTTCGGACCAATCAACAAAAGGAGTATAGGTGGTAGTTGGTACTGTTTAGTTATTACTGACGATTACTCACGTTTTTCTTGGGTTTTCTTTCTAGGTACAAAGGACGAGACGGCTGCTAAGCTCATCGGGTCCTTAGACAAAGTGGAGAATTCATATGGAACAAGGGTTAAACGACTTCGTAGTGATTACCGAACAGAGTTTAAAATCACAGTAATTGGTGTATATTGCCTATCAAAGGGCATAGTGCATCAACTTAGTGCACCTTATGAGCCACAGCAAAATGGGGTGGCCGAACGGAAAAACAGGACATTGATTGAGGCAGGAAGGACCATGTTATCGGATTCAAAGCTTCCTACCATGTTCTGTGGGGAGGCAGTGAATACCACATGCCATGTTTTAAACCAGGTCCTTACTGTCAAATCTTTGAACAAAACCTGTTATGAAGTTTTGAATAAAAGGCCACCTAATTTAGCTGGCTTCGAACCTTTTGGGGTACCATGTACTTTAATGAAAACAAAACATCAACCTAAGTTTGGTGAAAAGGCTGACGAAGGATACTTCCTAGGTTATGTGCCAAACTCACCAAACAAACGGGTTTTTAATAAATCTAATGGTACAGTAGAGATTGTGTATAACATAGATGTCACAAGTTATACACATGAACCCCAAACTGGTCCGGAATGGTTATTTTATTATGATAAATTGTTTGAGTCATTTAACATTCCTTTGGATGAAAATGCAGGTACTATCGAAAAGGACATGTTGTCGTTAAATCTGAATGACGAGGGTCATCGCTTTCCGAGGACCACTTTTCAACCAACATCCGAGCCTACATCAACTGAAGATAGATCTAAAGAAGTTACTGATTCTGAAGTGCCTACAAACGAAAATCAGACAACTACTTCTAACTCAGAGGAAAATGTCCACGAGGAAGAAAATGTGGAATCTGAAGTCGTACCCCCGTTAGGAGAGATAGGATCTAATTTGGGAGATAATCTTAGAGTTGACGAGATAGAGACATCTAGGATCAACAGGAACCATCCTATAGAAAGCATCATAGGAAATCCCAATGCGGGTGTAAGGACTAGGAGTATTTTAAATAACAACACAGTTTTGTTGTCGATGATAAACGACTCCGAGGCCTTTCATACTTGCCTCTATTCATGCTTTATCTCCCAAGTGGAGCCGAAAATGTGCAGATGGCACTAAAAGATAATTCTTGGGTTGAGGCGATGCAGGAAGAACTGTCACAATTTAGGAAACTAGAAGTGTGGGAGTTAGTTCCATTACCTCGAGGAGAAATAGCAATAGGAACCAAATGGGTTTTTAAGTGCAAAAGAGACGATCGGGTGTAAGGTCTACCACTATACGAGATCTATCTAGACGCGGAACCGTCAACGAGTGCGGAATCCTCGTTAACGGGTAGACGGTAACAGCACTCACCAGGAACACGGAGACTATCAATAAGCTGAACGAACTAAGACGGACGTACCTACGAATTGATTCTCTCCGCAAGAACACTAAGACTGATGATAAACTCGAAATCGCCTTTTGCTTAATCACTCTCGAATTCTGCAGAAAGTCTGAGAATATTTCGAGTCTATCCCTAATTATAGAGGCTAATTCGAGTCTGACATGAGCCAAACTCGAATCCGGCCCAAGGCCCATTCGAGTTTGTCCTCACTGACACTCTCAAATCTGCCTCATAAAACACATTCGAATCTGCCTAATTGACTCATTCGAATCTGACCTAGATTCGAATCCTAGTCCTTTGAGAATTCGAATTTACTCTTTCACATACTTAACTAAGTATTGAAACTTATGTTTTTAACTTATGCTTGAATTTATCTTTGAACTTTATGTTTGAACTTCTTGTAATATGTTACATCAAGTTCAAACACACAATCAATAACTGTCAAACATATATAAACATATATATCAAACACTCGCTAAACCACAATGTTGGATCACTTAGATTGCTATCGTCACACAGAGTGTACCAAAAGACTCCCCCTTGACAATAGCTTCTAACAATTCAGACATTTGATTAATTACTTTGTTTATTATTTATTCAAACTGCTGCCAGCATACAAACCCTTTTCAACACACACTCTAACTACATTTTCATACTTTCTAGCCTCACTATCCATATGAGTGTCGCTAGAGATCTTGTGAGTATGCAGCACTTGAAGGTCATCTTTAGAAAGGTTTACCAGATGAAGGGGATCATAGACTCTAAGAATCACCTTTTCTTCAAAATCTTCCATCACTGCTTCTCCCGTTTCACTCTTCACATACCACCAGTTTAGGTTTTTCATGACGTTCTGTCGCATTGGCTTGAGTGGGACCTTTCTCAGACATCTCACTGGTCTGTACTGTATCTTCATCCATGGACGCCCAGTCAGAGGATCAATTCGAGAATGATCCATTACTCGTTTTCCTATCCTCGGATTAAGACGTTCGAACTTCCTCGACCTTCCTTCTTTTCTTATGATTTTGGCAATTATTTCTGCGTAAGGGTCGTTGCCGATTTTGATTAGTTCTTTCCAAGCTAACGCCTTTATCTCAATCTTCGGCAATGAGTTGAATACTTTCAGAGATCTTCTGAGGTACTGGAGACCATCTTTTCTTTTGATTATGAATAGCTGCAATTCCCGATCAAAGAACCAGCTTAATATACTTCCTGACAGCTTTCCAGTACCCGGCACCCTCATCTTCTTCTTCAACTCTAACTCCTTCTGCTCTGCCCTGAACCATAGCTTTCTTTTCTCTTCATTGGTCAGCTCTCTGGCAGGCTCTTCTATTGATGAATCAACATTTAAAGCAGCATTGACTACTTCTATGTTAACCACATCATTTCCTTCTATCACATACGTATCAGTGATTGGATTTTGCTGAACGATGATCTCATTGGCTTCATCATCTTCGTCGGCACAAACCTCATCATTGGACTTCCAATCCGTTATATCTTCAGGAACAAATTCTCCCTCTTCTAATTCCTCCATATCATCCTCAAAATCAAAGCCCAAGTCCATCGGGTCATCGTCGAGATCCATAGGTGCATCAATCATCTCATTTATCTCAGACTCTATAGGTTTGGATGAACTGGCCTCTCCTTCTTTAGCTCCTGATTGACTCGGCTCCCCCTGAGTCTGAGCATCCTGAGCAGCAGAAAAATCTACTGGCTCATTCTGTCTTTGCGTGCTGGGATCATTGCCGTGGTCATCATCATTATTATCATCATCATCCCTGCGCACTTCTACTTGATCACGGCAGGATGTCTCCCCCTGAGCCTTTATATTTTTCATTAATTGCTCAACCAGGGAGCGCATCGATCTTAGTTCAGCTGCTTGATCAGCGACAAAAGTTTTCAGCTCCAAATTCTCTTCCTGTACTTTGTCCACAATCTTTTTCAGGTCGGCATTTTCATTATCCAGATTTGCATTATGCTTTTGAATCTCACCGATAGCCGTTGTTAGGCCTAAGATCTGGATCTGTTGGAAGTCAACTCTATCTTTTAGCTGCAAAAACCTTTGATTGTCTGCGTAGGTGGATGAGGTGGATGGAATGGATTGTATTGGTGTCGGAATGATGGGTGATGGGATGTACTGTTCAACAGGTGTTGGTGATGGTGGAATGGTAGATTGGGTAGGCGGAGGTTGAGATACTTCAGGCTGTGCGGCTGAAGCTGAGGAAGTTCCTTGCATAAACCGATGACGTTTAGCCCTTTGCCTTGTCAATAGAGGAGCAACTTCTTCTTCTTCGAAATCAGAGTCATCAGACTCCCTTAATGTTCGACGCCTCGAAGCTTCTTCAGACACTACCAATCTCGACCCATAAGTTCCTATATGAACGGTTGGTTCTGTTGTAACAGAGTCTGGCACTTCAACTTCTATTTCTTCCATATCTTCAGATTCAGTGGCTGAAGACGACACGTCATTACCTGTTTGCTCCGGTTCATATTCATCAACTTCCCTAAGAATATCATCTTCTCCTTCCGGAGGCTCTAGCAATTCTTCAACTAACGCTGCTGATATTTCTTCATTTGCATTTGGACCAGCTTCCCAAATCTCATGCAGTGTTTGACATAACTGATCGGATGTCGGAATAGATACTGCTGGTGTACTTGATGGTCCAGCCTCTTGTGGCTCTTGATGTTGACTTGTAGAAGGCCTACTTGCCTGAGTTTGACTCACTGTAGATCTTTGGCGTCTCCTCTGTTGCTGAGCACGCGGTTGTTGCTGCTGTTGTTGTGGCTGTCGAAGCTGAACTTCTACTTCACCTGCCCAATTGACATTATCTGGTGCAACAAAGTTCCTGTCTATAACTGCCCCAAACAAAGGTCGCTCGACCGGAACTGCTAGCCTTCCTCTGTGCGCAGAGCAGTCAGCAAAAATCCTTTTATCAATGACCGCTACACTTTGAATCTCATTTAGCTGCGGCAAATTAGGCAAAAAGTGTCGGATGAGCATCATTATAAAACGAGGATATAGAAGAAATCGTTGCTGCTCCGGAGCCGTTATTTGATGAACGAACTCCGAGAAAAACATCTCTGAAAAGCTGAATTTCTGATTATAAACCAATGCAATTATCCCAGATTGGATATTTGATACTATATAATCGAATCCCGCTTTCTTGGCCGCAAAGCACACCATGAATACGTGCGCCAAAAATCTCCACTGCCCTATGAGTCCACTCTTCATATAAGATGTCTTCGTAACATCTAAACTATATCCCATCCTCAGAAAAGCAGCTTGCCAAATACTTAAAGGAAAGTCTATAGGCCCATTTTCTTCCTCCTGAGTCCCCAGCTGCAGAACCTGACGTAGCATATCAGCAGAAAAGACTAACGGCTGTCCAGCTATTCTAGTCCTTAGAACTGTCGGGGTGACAGTGCAATCAACTTGCAAATGCTCGTAAAACTGCCGCACATATGGCAAAACGATTTGGATGTTATGGGACAATGCGAACGAAATCCTAGACTCCACTAGGAAATCCACCATTTGACGGATCCCTGCGCTTCAGGGATATTATGGTCGGGGGGAATTACCATAATATGCTTAGGCACGAATACTCTATCAGCCACATCTGCACAATAGATAAAATATTAGAATTATTAAAAATCAATAAACTTGTTTAAATTCAAAATTGTTTTATTTTGAACTTGTTTAAGTACAAAATCCAACACATATGAATTTCTACAAGTTTAATTAAATTTAAATTGAATAATTTAAATAAAATGACAGATTCGAACAAACAGATTCGAAGCAACCCTTTTTTGAGTTTGATGTCACACTCGAATCTAATGACCTTCTCGAGTTTACTGACAAACTCGAGACTGGTCAGGAACAAATTCAAACTCGTCGGCCCACATCATCACCAAACTCCATGATTTTAACCATTTTGAACTTAGAATCGAACACACAAGCAAGAAACTCGACAAATAGTTGTTTTTAGTGAAATCGGCAAACTCGAGCAAATAGATTCGAAATCGCTGGATAGATTCGAGAGTATAGATTCGAAAACAGATAGAGTTAATGACCATTACTGTTAACCTATTTATACTACCTACCTTCGAGTCTAATGACAGATTCGAATCTACTGACAGATTCGAGATCATTAAAATTCGATTTTAATCTAAACTCGAATTAACCCTGAAACTTTGAAAATTTCGAAAATTTTGAAATAAATTCAACTTTTTCAATCTTATGGTGTAACGGAATAAACTATGCCAAATCTTTTACCCTAAGCACAAGATTTTCACGCAGTGTTTATTTTATCCAACTATGAATGCATCCTCAGTAATTTTTGACCTTTTTCCTAAGTACAAAAAATAAAATAAATAAAAAAATAAAAATAAACTAAAAATAAGATAAAATAAAATAAACTAATTTAAAGTAAAATAAAATAAAATAAAAAATAAGTAAAAATAAAATTTTAAATTTTGACCAAAAATTTAACTTAGACTTAAACTATACTTATTAAAAGTTACAACATATGCTAAACACTTAACAAAATATTTTTGATGAGTATAGTCAAAGAAAGGTTCAATCAGATAACGGTGTCAGATACTTACTTTCAGTACTTAAACTTTCACACTTAGGAATTTTTGATTCCTTTGATTGTTTGGCGTGATATACCCATTTAGCCGATTGTCGGTATTTACCCCTTTAAACATGCTACATTTCGGAATATCCCTTGGCATTTTTATTTATCATGAAATTATCTTACGTGACTCAGACATAGACATACTTTTATGATCAAGGCATACAGACAAAGATTCTAACTTGTTGGTATTTGCAAACTTTCTTTAAAAGATAAACATCGGACACAGGTCTGTATTTTCATACAACTAAGTGTCTTAGTTTGACTTAAGGTTTATTCTTAAAGCTAGCAAGACAGCGGTGACAGGTCTGTACCGACGTACAACAAAGCGACTTATCTTGCTAACCCGAATCAAAACTGTGAATTCATATTTCTAGCAATTCATATCAACATTAAACAATATATGAACAATTATAACAATCTAACACAATCTATTGAATGATTAAGAGAAGAATATTACATTTGGTTCATGGCTTTCTTGCAAAGCAAACTTCTATTCTCTCTCTAGATCCGTATCCACTTTCTATTCTTGTCCGATCACTTTATTCTATTATTCCACTTCCTATTTATACTCAAATATAACAATTGAATATTTACAAAACACACCCTAGAACTAATACAATATATTGTTTTCAACTCTATATATAATTGTATCCAACAATCTCCCCCTTAGAGATGAAAACAATTTTCAAATTAAAGTACATTGCAGGGAACTTGAACATTCTTTCTTGAAACTTTTCTTGCACCTTCTCTTCGATCTCTGAATCTTCTTCTTTATTGTCTCACTCTGATCTTCACATCTCTTCTATTCTGATCTTCTCTTTTCTTGTAAGCACACTCCCCCTTGGATCATGAATAGCTTTTAAATCTCTTCCTTGATCAATTGTCTTGAGATGATGTAGTAATTGCCTTCAGTTGATTTCAAACTACTCAACAGTTGTTTCTGAAATTCAGCTTTTCTCCCCCTCATGATGATCATAAAAAATTATGAACATCATGCAAAAACTTCAGAAACATTAATTCAATGAAATTACAGTAGAAGAAATACAACAACAATTACAACTCAGAAATTATTACAAATTGATTTTCTCCCCCTTAAACTGACATCTCTCCCCCTATACAAAACAGATTTATCTCACCCCCTCAAAAAGTTCACTCCCCCTCGAATTGATATTATATCTTTTTAGAACAAAACAAAGCTTTACAACTTTGGGGAAAATGAAACACATTCATTTTGTGAGAAAACAAGTCCAGGTCCACATAGGATTCCTGTTTGCACAATAGACAAAATCTATGTGACCTACTTTCAGCGCTGGCGTGATGTTAACACTGGTAGGATTTCCAAATAGTCATCGTGAAATCCTTTATCATGAAAGAATCACTCTTATTTGTTCCGGCTTAGTCACTTTGGACTAGCAGTTTATAGTCACGCAGACTGTTAGACTCGATGTGTTCTAAAAGTGTATGTAATCAGCTCTAGACACAATGTGCATCAAATGAAATTGGAGACCGGAGCAACTGTCTTCCTTGTTTCAATATCAATAATATCCAAATGATATATCGATAGACATGTGTTATATCTCCGTGATTATTGAAACAGAAATCTTTTGAGAGATAACTGAGTAGTTGGTGGGATTAAGTGCATGCGTCACTGGGTCCATGACGTCTTTTTCAATATCAAGTCGCCTAGGGCTTGATAGATTATTTGGTGTACCCAACAGACACAGTGTAGGATAGGATTATCTTTTCTTCAAATCCTTTCTCAACTCTCAGCTCTCAGCATTTTTTTTTTCAACCTAGCTCCCTCCGGCTCACTTTTCAGAATTAAATTCAGTCAGCTTTAAACGAAAAGCATGATCTGATGCACCACCATCGCCTTTTAATATCCCTGTCATTTACATTTTACCTCTGCTCGACCCTGTCAGTATCCCGTGATAACTGACACTTCTCAACTAATAAACCTAAAGAACCCTCACCCACACACATTATAGATGGTTTGCTCCTTGGGTAGGTCTTCCGGATCTGGTTAGACCATAGAAGCGAAATTTATGCCTATCACTCAGATTGGTGCATAATCGAAGTCAGCAGAAAGATTTTCAGCCTTGAAGCTCAAGAGATATCAGAGAGATTATTTTCAAATAATATGGGAGATATCAGAATGAAATAGAAAATCTGATATATGATATGAAAAGAACCAGACTTTCTTGAAAGAATTAGCATTTGGGAGATAACGAGAGAATCCAGTATAAATTGGAAGAGTTATAACAAAGAGAATCTCAGAAGAAATGAGATTATGAAAATCAAAGAGATTAGATCAATTAATCTCAATGATATATTCAGAGAATCAAACAAATATTTCTTTTCAGCTCAAAACTTCTTTTTATGTGTGAATCAAATATTTTCGTGAAAAATCACACAGTTTTTGAAAAAATGTCATCGTCAAAGAATGTCTGAAACTCCCCCTGTAAATAAGCAAACACAGGTAGTCAACTCATAGAAACGAAATCAGGAGCAAAAAATTATAAAAATAAAACTCCCTCTAAATCAATGCAGCTTCAGAGTTGAATTCAGGGCAGGAATTCCAGAAATATATGTCTTTCAGACTCGGGTTCTAATCTGAAGTGATTAGAAGCCATTTGTCGCAGAAGCTTGGGTTTCAGTCTGAAGTAACTGAAAACCATTGTCTCTGGTTCATTGAAGTCCGGGTTCTAGTCTGAATTTAACTAGAAACCAATTTTGAGTTGAAGCACGGGTCTTGATCTGATGTAATCAAGAGCCTATTGAAATGAAGAACGGGTCCTTATCTGAAATGATAAGAAACCTATAACCTGCAAAATTTAAGATGTCTTTGGTATCCAAACAGATTTGGATCCAGACTTGTTAGCGCTCTTGGGTACCCATTTCAAAACAGGTTTTGGTACCCACTTGTACTTGGGTTTAGGTACCCATTGCATGTTATAACTATTAGCTTCTCGTTCAAACGCAGAAAACAAATTTCTTTGAGTATGAGAAAATTGAATATCTGAATTTCTAAAGAAACTTGAATTTGAATGATCAGACTTTTGCGAACTCTTCTTTTTGAAAAACTGTCCGGTTCTTGCCTGTTTCTGATAATACTTGGTATTTTTCTGTGAAAATGTTTTCTGATTAGAATGACCAGTATTTTCAGAAACTTTAAGAAAATTTGACTTCGAAGATTCACCGGTGTAAATCTTGACCGGAAGTTGTTCAACAATTTTATCTTTGCCGCTGTGTATCTTTAACAGATACTTAAGTTTAAGATCTGAAGAAGAATCAAACTTAGCAGAGTTAGTTAGATTCACTTCACTTTCTGAAGACAAACCAGAGTGATCAACATTGGATTTTAAACACACTGAAGAAGGGGTCTTAACCTTTGACTCAGTTGACGAAGTAAACACATGTAATTGTTTTGTAAGATGAAGTATCTGATCTTCCAAACTTTTGATAATGACTAAATTTGAATTTCTGTCATGATCAAATGATTGGTAATCAGATTTAAAAGATTGTTCTTTGATTAAGAACTTTTGTCTTTCATCTTCAAACAATTCAGATTTTGATTTAAAATCTTGTTCTTTAAGTAAGAACTCATGTCTTTCCTTCTCAATCAAATCTTTAGTTAAAGACAACTCTTGTTGAAGAGCAAAAATTTCTTCATTTTGTTTAAAATACAATTCTGATCAGTTGGTTTTGTCTTACAAAGTGTATCTTCAAGATCCTGAACTTTCTTGTAAAGATCAGATCTTTCAGGCAAAAGATATTTCAGTTGAGTTGCATTCTGAAAATTTTCTTGTTTCAGCTCATCAAGTTCTTTAAGCAATTCAGATATTTCCAATTGATGAGCACAACTCTCAGAGTTTTGTTTTTCTTTTAAGCTGTTAATTTCTTCATTCAGTATTTGTACGTCACGTAACGCCAAATGTTTATCAGTATTTAACTGAACAAGAATGTCGTAATTGTTCTTACGAATCTTTTCAGATTCAGTAAGTTTGGCGATCAGCTCAGATTTTGAAAGTTGTTCATATGCCATTTTGAATTGCTTGAAATTGAATCTTCCAAGATCTTTTATGGAAAAATGAGTGAATTCTGATAAAACTTTGAGAATTATATCTAAAAATGATAACTTGTGAAAAATCAGCTCGGAAATGACTTTTTGACGTTGAAATTTTAGATTTTCTGCAGAAAAATGCCCATAACTTTTTTCTGGAGTGGAATTGGGCCTCGAAAATTTACCAAACCGGCTATGCCGGTTCTAGAAATGTAGATCTCTTTTCAAGCTTCGATTTGACGTATGGTAGGCATTCTAACTATGTTCCAGTCAAAAGTTATGACCAATTTAAGCAGAATAGGTCATATAGTCAAACTCGAATGATAAAAGAATGAAACTCGAATGATATGAGATGAAACTCGAATTATTAAGGTTGAAACTCGATCAAAGAAAGATGAAACTCGAACTATGAATGATCAAACTCGAATGATGAATTATCAAACTCGAATGATATGATATGTAACTCGAATGAATTTATGTTTAACTCGAATGAAATGGAATGAAACTCGATCAATTAAGCTTGAAACTCGATCAATTAAACATGAAACTCGAATGACTAAGGCTTAAAACTCGAATCATAAAGCATGAAACTTGATGAATGTATAATCAATCTCGATACACAGTGAATCAAACTCGAAATAAGCATATATCAAACTCGATCAATTATGAAATAAACTCGATCATTTAAGGATAAAACTCGAATAAAGCATACATAAAACTCGAATGAAACACAAACAAACTCGAATAACAACTTGATCAAACTCGATTAAAACAAGGAATTCAGTGTAGCCCGAGTTTGAACAGGAACTGATCAAAATCAAGTTCAAAATGACAATTTTCAACAAAAATTCACGAATTGGTTTCAGATTGAAATCGAAGCTGCGGTTTTCACACACAAACACTTTTTGTGAAAACAACTTGACCAATTTCAGATTAAAATCCAAAAATCGATCAAAAACCTCAAGAACACACACTTTTTCAAAAATTCAGTAAAATCCAAATTAAATCTTGTGTGTTTGAAATTAAAATCTGATGTTTATCACAATAGATTCGACTTTAAATGCTCCACCTTCGTTCCAATTTTCACTTCAATTCATCCACAAAATCAAAAACCTCAATTAATTTTCTGTTTTCGAAAAACTTGATGTAACAGTGTTCGAAAAAAATGAAAATTCAGATTCAAAATTCAATCAATTTAATCCATATTAGGCTCTGATACCAATTGTGAATTCATATTTCTAGCAATTCATATCAACATTAAACAATATATGAACAATTATAACAATCTAACACAATCTATTGAATGATTAAGAGAAGAATATTACATTTGGTTCATGGCTTTCTTGCAAAGCAAACTTCTATTCTCTCTCTAGATCCGTATCCACTTTCTATTCTTGTCCGATCACTTTATTCTATTATTCCACTTCCTATTTATACTCAAATATAACAATTGAATATTTACAAAACACACCCTAGAACTAATACAATATATTGTTTTCAACTCTATATATAATTGTATCCAACAAAAACAGAGGCAACAGGTCTGTACTTACGTACAACAGAGTTACATGTTTTTGACTCTCATTCTGTATGATTTGTCTATTCTGTCCATTTTAAGATGTATTTGATATTGCTATACATCCCCAGAAAGTTTGCATACCTCATTTAGACTCAAAGTTTGTATGTCTTGTACATAAAAATTAAGACCGATTGGTCATACATCTAAGTTAGCGACACGTTTGACTTTTTCTTGAATATTTTATTAGCCTTGAGATTCCCTATATGTATTATGCCTACCAACACATCAAACTAAAATAAAGTATAACACTTGGAATTTTAGATGCATTATGTGTGAAAGCCTAAACACTTAGAGTTTGTAACGACTGTGCTAATTTTCGTCACTTTGAACCTAAGACTTAACTCCTTTTCTGATATTCTCTTTTTTTGTATTTTTATGATTTTCTCTTTTTTTTTCATAAGAAAAAGCAATAAAAGAAGATAACCTACTAACTTACTAAAAATAGAAACTATCCTAAATTAGCAGACTTACTATAAAAAGAAAGAAATACTACAGCTATAAAAGGAAATAAACTACTTCTAAGGTCAAATTACTCTGGGTTGCGCATTCCATTTAGTTGAATTAAATATTCAAACCGTGACTTATCAAATGCTTTGGTAAATAAATCAGCATTATTATCGTCCGTTGCCACTTTTACCAATTTAATTAAGTTCTTTTCAGCACAATCACGAATAAAATGATGCCTTATGTCTATGTGCTTTGTTTTACTGTGTTTAACTAGATTATTAGTTATTGCGATAGTAGACTGGTTATCTATCCTAATAGGAGTTTGAGTGTAGGCCAAACCGTAATCCCGCAATTGTTGTTGTATCCACAGAACCTGTGAGCAGCAACTACCAGCAGCAACATACTCGGCCTCGCACGTTGACACGGCTACCGACGTCTGTTTCTTGCATTGCCAGGATACCAATCTCCCTCCTAGGAATTGACAACCTCCAGTTGTTGATTTGCGCGTCAAGCTGCATCCTCCGTAGTCAGAATCTGTGAACGCCTCCAACTCTAGATCTTCCTCCGCGTGATACCAAAGTCCCAGCTTCGGTTTCGACTTGAGGTATCGTAGAATCCGCTTCACAGCTTTCATGTGCATCTCCTTCGGATTAGCTTGAAACCTAGCACAAATACACACAGCAAACATGAATCGGCGTGCTGAAATGGGCTGTCAGTTTCGTCCCTTCCATCCCGAAGCGTTCTAATATGTCATAGACATACTTCGTCTGATGGATAAACATTCCTTCCTTCTTCTGTTCAACTTGCAACCCCAAAAAGAAAGTTAACTATCCCATTGCACTCATCTCGAATTTCGACTTCATCACCTTCTCAAAATCCTTGCACATTTTTTCGTCTGATGATCCAAAGATGATATCATCGACGTACACTTGTACCAAGATGAAGTGTTCTCCCTTTCTCTTAACGAACAGTGTACTATCTATCCTACCCCTTTCAACCCAGTTCTCTAACAGATGGTTGGATAAAGTCTCGTACCACGCCCTTGGTGCTTGATGCAATCCATACAGAGCCTTATCCAAACGATATACTCTATCTGGATATTTTGGATCTGTAAATCCGGGCGGCTGTTCTACATACACCAGCTCCTTCACTTTTCCATATAGGAAAGCACTCTTCACATCTAGTTGATATACCTTATAGCCCTTGAAGGAGGCAAACGCTAGAAACAACCTAATGGCTTCCAGCCTTGCTACTGGCGCAAACACCTCATTGTAATCGATTCCCTCCTCTTGGTTGAAACCCTTTACAACTAGCCTAGCCTTGTTGCGAGTGACTATACCCCGATCATCTCTTTTGCACTTAAAAACCCATTTGGTTCCTATAGCAATTTCCCCTCGAGGTAATGGAACTAACTCCCACACTTCTAGTTTCCTAAACTGAGAGAGTTCACCCTGCATCGCTTCAACCAAGGAGTTATCCTTCAGTGCCATTTGCACATTTTTAGGCTCTACTTGCGAGATGAAACAAGAATAGAGACAGGTATGACATGCCTCGGAGTCGTTTATCATCGACAACAACACAGTGTTGTTAGTTAAACTACTCCTAGTCCTCACACCCTCGTTAGGATTTCCTATGATGCTTTCTATAGGATGGTTCTTGTTGATCCTAGAGGTCTCTATCTCGTCAATTCTCAGATTATCTCCTAAGTTAGATCCTATTTCACATAATGGGGGAACTTCCTCAGATTCCACATATTCCTCCTCGTGAACATTTTCCTCAGAGTTGGAATTTGGTGTCTGAGTCTGGTTCTCAGTTGAAGGTGCTTCTGGATCAGTGACTTCTGGAGATCCATCTTCAGTTGAAGTAGGCTCGGATGTGGATTGGAAAGTAGTCCTCGGAAAGGTATGACCTTCGTCATTTAGATGTAACGTCGCCATGTCCTTTTTGATTGTACCTGCATTTTCATCCAAAGGAATGTTAAATGACTCAAATAATTTATCATAGTCAAATATCCATTTCGGACCTGTTTGGGGTTCATGTGTATGACTTGTGACTTCAATGTTATACACAATCTCTACAGTACCATTTGTTTTGTTAAAAACCCGTTTGTTTGGTGAGTTCGGCACATAACCTAGGAAGTATCCTTCGTCAGCCTTTTCACCAAACTTCGGTTGATGTTTTGTGCGCAGTAAAGTGCATGGTACCCCAAACGGTTCGAAGCCAGTTAAATTAGGTGGCCGTTTATTCAAAATTTCATAACAAGTTTTGTTCAAAGATTTGACAGTTAGGGCCCGATTTAAAATATGACATGCGGTATTCACTGCCTCCCCCCAAAACATGGTAGGAAGCTTTGAATCTGACAACATAGTCCTAGCTGCCTCAATCAATGTCCTGTTTTTACGTTCAGCCACCCCATTTTGTTGAGGCTCATATGGTGCACTAAATAGATGCACTATGCCCTTTGATAGGCAATATACACCAATTACAGTGTTTTTGAACTCAGTTCCATTATCACTGTGAAGCCTTTTAACCCGTGTTCCATAGGAATTCTCCACTTGGTCTAAGAACCCGATGAGCTTGGAAGCCGTCTCGTCCTTTGTACCTAGAAAGAAAACCCAAGAAAATCGTGAGTAATCGTCAGTGATAACCAAACAATACCAACTACCTCCTATACTCCTTTTGTTGATTGGTCCGAAGAGATCCATATGCAACAAATCGAATGTAGAGGTTATAGAGTTCTGCGTCTTGGACTTGTGTGTCTTCTTATGTTGTTTGCCCTTCTTGCGTGGTAGACACTTGTCCTCGAACTGAAAACTCTTCATAGGCACACCTTGCACCAATCCATTTTTCGTTATATAATTCATTTTTCTTAGGTGCAAGTGTGCCATGCGTCTGTGCCACAACACTGATTCCGTCTCCGAAGCTTTGGATAACAAACAGATTGGCCCCATCGAAGTCTCCGGCTTGTTCATATCAAGCATGTACAAGTCATTCTTCCTTGGTGCCCGCATCAATATCCACTCTTCAGGAATCTTGAAACCCGGTTTTAGCACTAACGCTTCAGTGTCTGTGAACAACACTGAATTTTTCTTATCACAGATTTGAGATACATTAATGAGATTGTGAACCAGTTTATCAACATGATAAACTTGATCCAACTAGATCGTCCCATTAGTGACCACTCCGGTACCCGTGATATTTCCTCCTTTATTTCCCGCGAATGGTACAAATCCCCGATTCCTACCCTTGAAGTCTGTAAGGAGACTTCTTTCCCCTGTCATGTGCCTGGAGCATCCACTGTCGACGAACCATTTGTTGTTTGGACCTGTGGTAATCTCCTGCACATGAAAGAAAATAGGTTAGTTATCACGCGGAACCCAAGCCATAACTGACTTGGTTATACCATTCTCATCCACATACTTAAACTCTTTCAAATACCCATCTCGCCTTTAAGGTGACTTGGGTCGTTGAACAGGAGTTTGTTGTGGTGCCGAGTGATGTAAATTCACTCTTTGCCTTTGAGTAGGCATTTGTTGTGGAGCTCTTGAATAATTCCGATTATATTGCACTTCAAATTGTGATCCCTGAGCTCTAACCGGTGTGTGATGTCTAATAGGAGTGTGTGACCTAACTGGAGTGTATGCTCTGCTAGGTGTTGAGCTCCTATATTGTTGTTGAGGTCCAGACCTAGATTGATTTACGACTCGATTCAGTGAATTAGTCCTAATCACTTCCTTTGGTCCAACCTTTACCGGTATTTGTTTCACAACTTGTTTTGGTGTAGCCTGCACAGTTTTCTCGGTACTCTGAGAACTACTTGTGCTTGCCACACTGGTTGAGGGTTTAACTGGTGTTGGCTTCCCTGTCTTAGGTGTAACTTCAGTTTTCCTAAGCGGACAGTTAGAAGCAACATGCCCTTTTTCATGACATCTAAAGCAAGACATCTTGTCAATCGACTTCTTGTGTGTGCCCTTTGACTTAGGTGTCCCACTAGTGTCCTGGTCTTTTTGAACATCTATCGCGACTGGTTCATCGTCCTGGTCATTAAAATCAATTTTATGTTTTCCTGCAGGTGTTTCACTGGAGGAAGACACAAATTTGACTTTCTTAACCTTGACGGTTGTATCAGTCACCTTAGGTGTATTGTCTTTTACAGGCTCAGTTATAGGTGCAGGTATGTCCTCTAAATCTACTGATTTATCAGTTTTCTCCTGAGGTTGAGGCACGTAGTTTGCATTAAAAGGTGGAGGAATTTCATGAAATCCTAGACCTACAGGCTTCTTAGATTGGCGTTGAGCATCTAAAACTTTCCCTAGGTTTAGGCTTGAATTCCTAAACTTCTCTAGCTTACTATTTGCCTCGTCTACCTTCACCTTAGTTTCAGCTAGCTCTACTTCTTTTGTCTTAAGATCTTTGGTCAAGGCCTCTACATGCTCATACATTAGTTCTAATCTAACACACTGCTCACTTAGCTTGTCTTTTAGAACTATGACATCCTGAGCATCAGCTTTAAGCTTGTCCTTAAGATATTGCTTAATGTCATTTAGGCTGGCGTTATCAGCTTTTAAAGACTCATTTTGAGCAGTTATGTTTTTATGTGATTCTAAGACTAGATTCAACCTATCGTTAGAAGTAACACATAACATGCATAGTTCATGAAAAAGAGAGTAATTCAGACTAACCTTTGTGTTATCGGATTCCAAGTTGGCCATATGAGCGGCAAACTCCAGAAGCGTCTGATCATTCGTCTTCTCCACCCACATCGGACTGCTGTCCCTTGTGGTCTGCTCTTCCCCTTCACATCCATTTTCAGTGACTTCAGCCATGAAGGCTCTAGCATTAAATTCCGGATGTGAACTCCAGTCGTAGGTACCATCCAACTGTCTGTCTGATGTGACGTTCGATAATAGACCAGCTAGATTGGCTTGACCTGCAGATGAACTCGGAAGATATCTCTGAGACTGATTTTGAAGCTGTCCATGATGCTGATTCTACCCTTGGTATGTATCTACCTTCGGTCTCTGACATTCTCTAGCGAAGTGTCCCAGACCTTGACAGTTGTAGCATTTGACTTTGGACTTATCAAAGCCAATCCCCTTGTTATTCATTGTCAAATTCCTCCTAGTCCTTTTGATGAATCGTTTAACCCGTTGGGTTACCATGGCCAGTTGCCATTTGAGATCCATCTCCTCAAGATCATCAGGGTCGACCTGATCATAGTCTTCATCCCAGAGAGCAGGATCGTTTATCTTCCATTAAACAAAGTTTCCATACGCGGCCACAAATGATGCAAGCAAGTTCAAATGCTCTTCGGCCGTTTTAGTGCTCATGGGCATCTTAGAGTAGCCCTGAGATGCTGATGCCTGTGTTGCTTGAGGCTGCTGTTCTTCCGATCTTCCCAATCCTAAGAACGCTCTGTTCAGTGTGTCATCAGTCTCTGCTGGTGACGACGTTTCTCCGGTGAAAAACGCTGTAGCAGTCTTCAGATCAGCTGCCGCAGAAGGTTTTGTTGATTTTCCAAAATACATCGCTGGATTTTGGACTTGTTCGTAATCCGTTTCGGCCTTCAGTAGCTCGAAATGATATGCCCGCAACGTTCCCACGATATCCTCCAATGATTGGGTATAATACTTGTCTTCATTAAGCTTAATCATTGCCACATTCATCGCCCACTTGGCTGGTAAGGCATCAAGAAGCTTATTGTTCTTTTCGGTGTCATTATACTCAATCCCATGACTTTCAAGCTCCGTCAACAGATGATAAAAGCGAGTGATAGTGTCATCCAGCTGTTCATCCTTCAACGCCTTGAAAATAGCAAACTGTTGTTTCAATAACTCCATGCGCTTCCTTCGAACCCTAGGATTACCCTCACACCTCTTTTCTAGCGACTCCCAAAGTTCCTTAGATGTCTTTTGAGTCCGAAATGTGTGTAGTATATCCTGAGGCAAAGCCATTCGAATAATCGAGAAAGCTCTGTTCTCGGCTTCATACAGTTTCTTATCATCCTCCTTCATCATCTGATATGATAAGACATTCTGACGGCCTTCAACTTCAGAAATAGGTGGAATGTATCCTTCGTCAATACATACCCACATGCGCATGTCATTGAAACGCATAAAATCGGCAAACCGATCTTTCCACCAATAGTAATCCTCGAGTTTCATCAGCTTAGGCGGAGTGTTTGCCTTCCCGACCTCATGATCCATTTCTAGAAACTTTTGAAGATTTGACATTGTTTCAAAAGTAATTGAATTGAACTTAATAAATTTAATTCGAAACTAAGTTAAATTAATTCTTTCGAATCTAGGTAGATTCGAATATAATTTAGTTTAAATTTATTTGGGATTAAATTCGATTAAGTTCTGAAATTCAATTAGGTTCGAAATTGATGACAGATTCGAAAGTTGCCAAACTCGAAGGTCAAGGCAAACTCGAAGACTCAGTAGATTCGAAGCCCTATTCGACTATTGACTAAACTCGAAGCAAACTCGAATGACAGTAGACTCGAGACCCTAATCGACTTTAGCACAAACTCGAATTACATTCGAAACACTCTGTATCAAACTCGAAAGGAGCGGATTTGGTTAGACTCGAGACTAAGTAAAACCCTAATTACTCCTAATAGATTCGAGCGCCGCAAACTCGAAAAACGGCTAACACTTCGATTTCTTTACGTTTAGCAGATTAAATCAATACTTTTACAACGAAAAATATTGATTTCGATAAAAAAACGTGAAAAACACGAAGTGTTTTCCGGATGACAATTTGCTAAGCTCGAAACACACGAAAAACACGAACACAAGAGAATAACCGTCCAACACGTCAAGAAACCTAGAATGTATCTATATGAACACGAAGAACACTAAGAACACCCCGCTAGGCTCTGATACCACTTGTAAGGTCTACCACTATACGGGATCTATCTAGACGCGGAACCGCCAACGAGTGCGGAATCCTCGTTAACGGGTAGACGGTAACAGCACTCACCAGGAACACGGAGACTATCAATAAGCTGCACGAACTAAGACGGACGCACCTACGAATTGATTCTCTCCGCAAGAACACTAAGACTGATGATAAACTCGAAATCGCCTTTTGCTTAATCACTCTCGAATTCTGCAAAAAGTCTGATAATATTTCGAGTCTATCCCTAATTATAGAGGCTAATTCGAGTCTGACATGGGCCAAACTCGAATCCGGCCCAATGCCCATTCGAGTTTGTCCTCACTGACACTCTCGAATCTGCCTCATAAAACACATTCGAATATGCCTAATTGTCTCATTCGAATCTGACCTAGATTCGAATCCTAGTCCTTTGAGAATTCGAATTTACTCTTTCACATACTTAACTAAGTATTGAAACTTATGTTTTTAACTTATGCTTGAATTTATCTTTGAACTTTATGTTTGAACTTCTTGTAATATGTTACATCAAGTTCAAACATACAATCAATAACTGTCAAACATATATAAACATATATATCAAACACTCGCTAAACCACAATGTTGGATCACTTAGATTGCTATCGTCACACAGAGTGTACCAACATCGGGGTATAGTCACTCGCAACAAAGCAAGATTAGTTGTAAAGGGTTTCAACCAAAAGGAAGGAATCGATTACAATGAGGTGTTCGCGCCAGTAGCAAGGTTGGAAGCAATTCGTTTGTTTCTGGCTTTTGCTTCCTTCAAGGGCTTTAAGGTTTATCAGCTAGACATTAAGAGTGCTTTCCATTATGGGAAAGTGAAGGAGCTGGTGTATGTGGAACAGCCGCCCGGGTTTACTGATCCGAAATATCCAGACAGAGTATATCGATTAGATAAGGCTCTGTATGGATTGCATCAAGCACCAAGGGCGTGGTACGAGACTCTATCCAACCATCTGTTAGAAAATGGGTTTGAAAGAGGAAGGATAGACAGTACGCGGTTCGTGAAGCGAAAAGGAGAACACTTCATCTTGGTACAAGTGTACGTCGATGATATCATCTTTGGATCATCAGACGAGAAAATGTGCAAGGACTTTGAAAAGGTGATGAAGTCAAAGTTCGAGATGAGTGCAATGGGTGAGTTGAACTTCTTTCTGGGATTGCAAGTTGACCAAAAGAAGGAGGGCATGTTTATCCATCAGACGAAGTATGTCTACGACATATTAGAGCGCTTCGGGATGGAAGGGACAAAACTGACAGCTCATTTCAGCACGCCGATTCAAGTGAATCACAATCTCGGACCGGGTACTGAAAGTGATACCGATGTGGATCTGACGTTATATCGGGCCATGATTGGGTCGCTTTTGTATTTAACTGCTTCAAGACCTGATATTATGTTTGCTGTTTGTATTTGTGCAAGGTTTCAAGATAATCCGAAAGAGATGCACATGAAACCTGTGAAGCGGATTCTACGATACCTCAAGTCGAAACCGAAGCTGGGACTTTGGTATCACGCGGAGGGCGATCTGGAATTGGAGGCGTTCACGGATTCGGACTACCGAGGATGCAGCTTGACGTGCAAGTCAACAACTGGAGGTTGTCAGTTCCTAGGAGGGAGACTCGTTTCCTGGCAATGCAAGAAACAGACTTCGGTAGCCGTGTCAACGTGCGAGGCCGGATACATTGCTGTTCACAGGTTCTGTGGATACAACAACAATTGCGGGATTACGGTTTGACTTATACTCATACTCCTATTAGGATAGATAACCAGTCAACAATTGTTATAACTAATAATCCAGTTAAACATAATAAAACCAAGCACATAGACATAAGACATCATTTTATACGTGATTGTGCTGAAAAGAACTTAATCAAGCTGGTAGAAGTGGCAACGGATGATATTAATGCTGATTTATTTACCAAAGCTTTTGATAAGTCACGTTTTGAGTATTTGATTCAAGTAAACGGAATGCGTAATCCAGAGTGAGTTGACCTTAATAGAGTTTTATTTCTTTTTATAGCAGTAGTATTTCTTTCTTTTTATAGTAAGTGTGGTAACTTAGGATAGTTTCCTTTTATAGTAAGTTAGTAGGATACTATATTTTCTTACTTTTACTTATGAAAAACAAAAGAAAAAAAAGAGAGAAAACCATAAAAAGTTCAAAAAAAAAGAGAATATCAGAAAAAGAGTTAAAGTCTTAGATGCATAGGTTCAAAGTGACGGAAATTAGCACAGTTAATGCAAGCTCTAAGTGTTTAGCTTTCACACATAATGCACCTAAAAATCTAAGTGTTATACATTATCTAGTTTGATATGTTGGTAGGCATAATACATATGGGGAGTCTCAAGGCTAATAATATATTCAAGAAAAAGTCAAACGTGTCACTGACTTAGATGTATGACCAATTGGTCTTAATTTTTATGTTACAGACATACAGACTTTGATTCTAAATGAGGTATGCAAAGTTTCTGGGGATGTATAGCAACATCAGATACATGTTAAAAATGGAAAGAACAGAAAAATCATATACTGAGTTGAGAGTCAAAACAAGTAACTCTGTTGTACGTAAGTACAGACCTGTTGCCTCTGTTTTGATTCGAGTTAGAAAGATAAGTCGCTTTGTTGTACGTTGGTACAGACCTGTCACCGCTATCTTGCTAGCTTTAAAAATAAACCTTAAGACAAACTAAGACACTCTGTTGTATGTAAATACAGACCTGTGTCCGATGTTTGCCTTTTAAAGAAAGTTTGCAAATACCAATAAGTTATACTCACTGTGTGTATGCCTTGATCATAAAAGTATGTCTATGTATGAGTCACTTAAGGTAATTTCTTGATAAATAAAAAGGTCAAGGGATATTCCGAAGTGTAACATGTTTAAAGGGAAAATAATACCAACAATCGGCTAGAAATGTATGTCACGACAAACAATCAAAGGAATAAAAAATTCCTAAGTGTGAAAATTTAAATACTGAAAGTGCGTATTTGACACCGCTATCTGATTGAACATTTCTTTGACTATCCTCGTCAAAAATATTCTGTAAAGTGTTTAGTATAGATTGTAAATTTTAAATAATGTAGATTAGTCTAAGTTTGGTTTTTATTCGCAATTTTAACTTTAACTTATTTTATTTTATATTATTTTTATTTTTTAACTTTACTTTTCTTAGGAAAAAGGTCAAAATTACTGAGGGTGCATTCCTAGTTGAATAAAATAAACATTGCGTGAAAATTTGGTGCTTAGAGTAAATGATTATGCATAGTTTATTCCGTTACACGAAAAGGTTGAAAAAGTTGAATTTAATTCAAAGGTTTTCGAAATTTTCAAATTTTCAAAGTTAAATTCGAGTTTAACTAAAATCAAACATATATTCGAATTTGGCAGGCTCTTCGAATTTGCTGATAAATTCGAAAGTAGACAACAAACTCGAAGGTGGTTGATATAAATAGGTCAACAGTGACAAGTCATTATCACCTACTTTCGATTTTGAGCCTTTCGAGTTTACTCTGAGCGATTTCGAATTTGTTGTCTTCGAGTTTGCCGTTTTCGAGTTTCATACTATTTGTCGAGTTTCTGTCCGTTTGTGTTCGAGACTACTAGCAAATCTAGGTATAATCAATCGTATTGTACAAGATTTAGGTGGTTTTAGACTCCATTTGAGCCAAAATTAACGGATTTTAAGGTTTTAATGGTGGAAAGTTTGTATTTCAAAATAACAAACATTGAACTGGTGAAACATCAAATTGATTACAAATATCTTTTATTAGAACCTATTAGGACTAATGGATGTAATTTTCTAAGTCTAAATTGGTTAAAATCGTAGATTTTTGTTGTCACTCAATCCGACATATTCGAATTTGATCATTGCCTCGAATTTGATCATGGCTTCGAGTTTGTCATTAAACTCGAAGCATCCACTAAATTCGAAACTATGGTTGTTTCGAACTTGTCATTCGAGTTTACCATTATATTCGAATTATTTGCTAAAAATTTAAATCGAAATTGTAGAAATTCATAGGTGTTGGATTTTGTACTTATACAAGTTCAAAATAAAACAAATTTGAATTTAAACGAGTTTATGTCTATCTTAATAATTCTAATATTTTATATGCTTTATTGTGCAGGCATGTCAGATAGAGTTTTCGTTCCAAAGCATAATATGGTCATTTCTCCGGACCATGAGATACCAGAGGCTCAAGCATACCGCCAAATGGTGGATTTTTTGGTTGGTTCAAGGATTTCGTATGCTCTGTCGCATAATATCCAGATAGTAATCCCATATGTTCGTCAATTTTGGAATCATTTACAAGTCGACTGTACTGTTACTCCAACAGTATTGAGGACAAGGATTGCTGGACACCCTCTAGTGTTTTCAGCTGACGTGTTGCGTTGAGTGTTGCAGCTAGGCTCTCCAGAGCAAGAAAATGGGCCGATTGACTTTCCGTTAGCAATCAGGCAAGCAGCATTTGTCAGAATGGGATATAGTTTGGAGTTGACTAAGTCCTCATACATGAAGAGTGGGCTGATAGGGCAATGGCGATACCTAGCTCACGTCTTTATGGTGTGTTTTGCTGCCCAGAAAGCATGATTCGATTACATCGTATCGAAGATTCAGTCAGGGATGATAGCGCTGGTTTACAATCAAAGATTTAGCTACTCAGAGATGTTCTTTACAGAGTTTGTTCAACAAATAACAGCTCCGGACCGAGAAAGATTTCTGCTATATCCGAGATTCGTAATGATGTTGATAAGACATTTCCTACCGAACCTGCCACAGCTGAACGAAATTCAGAGTGTTGTTGTGATTGACAAACGAATCTTTGCAGATTGTCAAGCTCATAGAGGAAGATTAGCTAGGCCAGTGGAGGCACCACTTTTTGGTGCGGTGGTCAATCCAGATTTTCAAGTCGGTGAAGGTGCCAACTGGGTACGGGAAATTCAATTTCCACAGCAGCCGCAACAACAACAGCAACCGCAACAGCCAAGGCCTCAGCAACAAAGGAGGAGGCAAAGACCATCAGCGAGACAAACTCAGGCAGCTAGGCCTTCAACAAGTCAAGTTCAGGAGCCAGAGGAAGCTGGTCCTTCAACTATACCACCAGTCTCTGATCCAAGAGTTCAAACGTTGGAAGAAATTTGGGCATCTGGACCCAATGCCAATGAGGAAATTACTGCTGAGCTTGTTGGAAATATCTTGGAGCCTCCAACTTGGGAAGTTGACATTTTTAAGCAGATAGATGAATATGAACCTGAAGCAGCAGAAGAAGCCGAGTCAACTTCAGATTCTGAGTCGGAAGAAACAGAAGAGATTTTTATGGAGGGAGGTTCAGAAGATCCGACTGTCCGGGTTGCCACCTATGGATCCCGGATATTAGTTATTAACGAAGAGGATACAAAGAAAAGAGCATCGACAGTTTCTGATGACGATGACTCCGATTTTGAGGAAGAAGAAATAACACCTTTGGTGCCTAGGCATAGGGCCAAAAGGCATCGTTTCATGCAGGGAGCTTCCTCAGCCTCTGCTTCTGAGCCAGAAATGCCCACCGCCCAACCATCAGAACCCACATCCATTCCACCACCACCACCTGTTCAAGCATCCATTCCCTCTCCAATCACCCCAACCCCCATCCAATCAATTCCATCTGCTTCATCAACCTTCACAGATGATCAAAGGTTCTCTGAGCTCAGGAGCAAGGTTGACTTCCAGCAAGTCCAAATCTTTCAGTTGACAAAAGCTATTGGTGAGATACAGCACATAACGCAAACGTTGACAAAGATTATGCTAAGTTGAAGAAATATGTTGGAAAGATTGAGGAAGAGAATCTGGAGCTTAAAACATTCGTTGCAGATCAAGCTGCTGAGATCCGATCGATGTGATCCCTAATTGAGCAATTATTGAAAAATCTAAAGGCTCGGGGTGAGACGAGCTGTAGGGATCCTGAGGAGCATCAAAGGGGAGATGATGACGATGGCAATGATCCCAATGCACCAAAAGAGAATGAGCCAGTAGATTTTCCTGCTGCTCGATATGCTAAAGTTCAGGGGGAGCCTAGTCAGGCTGGTGTTGAAGGAGGAGAAGAAAGTGAGGCTGGTTCTTCAAAGGCTTATGAAAGTGAAATGATAGACGCCTTGAGAGATATTGAGGAAGAAGTTATGGATTTTGATTTTGAGGAGGATATAGAGGAGTTGGAAGAAGGAGAATTCGTACCGGAGGATGTAGTTGATTGGAGATCTGACGATGAAGTGATAGAGGACGAGGACGATAGTGTCAACGAAGTGATTATCAATTCACAGTCTATCACGGAGTTATATGTGCGAGATAATCACAATGTGATTGATATAGATGAGATCAAGATAGTCTCGGTCGAAGACTCTGAACTTGAAGAAGCATAAAAAGAGCCTTCCAGGGCTGATTTAATGAATCTGTGGTTCAAGAAAGAAGAAAAGAAAGAAAAGCCGAAGATGAAGAAGAAGATGAGAGTTCCGGGCTCCGAAAATCTTGCTGGTGGAATTATAAGCTGGTTCTTTGACAGAGAATTGCAGCTATTCATATTGAAAAGGAGAGATGGACTTCAATACCTAAGGCGGACGCTTAGAGTTTTTAATAATTTGCCGAAGGTTGAAGTAAAGGAGTTAGCATGGAAAGAATTGATCAATATCGGTGAGGATCCTTATGCTGAGGTTATAGCCAAGATTATCAGAAAGGAGGGCCGATCCGGAAAATTTGAAAGACTCAAGCCAAGGACGGGAAAGAGAGTGGAAGATGAAACAAGTATTGATCCACATATAGGAAGGCCTTGGGCCAGAATGGTTTATAAACCCGTCAAGTGCTTTAAAAGGGTGCCTATGAAATCGATGCCACAGAATGTTTTGAGTGACTTGAAATGGTGGTATATCGATAATGAAACGGCGGAAGCTGTAATGGAGGATACACATGATAAAGTAATTTTGAGAGTGTATGATCCACTGCACTTAATAAATCTATCGAAGGTCGACCTACAGAAGCTGAATGATCAACCTATCTTCTTCCATGAAGGTTGGAGGTCTGACGCTAGGAAGTACCAGAAGGTAGTGAAAGTATGTATAGATGCAGGCTTATATGCAGGTAGAAGTCTATATAGTTCCAGTACTTAGTCAAAATGTAAATAGTTAAAAGCTATCGTCAAGGGGGAGTCTGTTGGTACACCTTGTGTGACGATAGCAGCCTAAGTGTATTAGCATTTTGTGTAAGTGATACAAGGTATTGAATATTAACTAGTGTTTGATATATGTGATTTTGTGTGTTTGATACTTATTGATTGTATGTTTGAACTTGATGTAATGTATTACAAGAACTTGATGTAATGTATTACAAGAAGTTTGTCAAGTGAAATTCGAATTTAGGATGAATTCGAATTTAGCCTAGAAGGTAAATTCGAATTTGTCATGTGGAAGGTGAGTTTGTTCCTAAAGATGTACCTGAATGGAAGTCTGATGATGAAGTAATCGTAGACGAAGATGATGAGGTTGATGAAGTAGTTGTACATAAGCAACCTGTCACAGAAGAATACATGAATAAAGTTTAGAGTCCGATAGACCTGGAGATGCTAAAATCTACTCTAAATGATGAATCGGATACTGAAAGGCCTGACAGGGAACTTAGTAAAGAAGAAAAATGAAGATTGTGGTTCCGAGAAGAGGAGAAGAAGAAGGACTTGGCGATAAAGAAGAAGATGTAGATGTCAAGTCCAGGGAAGTTATCAGGTGGAATCCTTAGCTGGTTCGATGATAGAGAACTGCAGCTTTTTATCCTAAAAAGAAGAGACGATCTTCAAGTTTTAAGAAGAAGGCTCAAGGACTTCAACTCATTGCTAAAGTGTGAAGTTAAGGAATTAGCCTGGAAGGAGCTTGTGAACATTGGAGACGACCCCTATGCTGAAGTCATTGCAAAGATCATCAAAAGGGAAGGTCGGTCTAGAAAGTTTATAAGGCTGAATCCGAGGATTGGCAAACAAGTCATGGATGAAACCAGGATAGATCAGTTAGGCACAAAAAGGTCTCAGTCAAACCTGTTCTACATCTTCGGGGGATATTTTTAATCAAACCTGTTTGATGCACTTGAAGGTATAATTTAAGTCCTGTTAATGTCTATTGAAACCTAAAAAGTTATTTGCAATATAAGTCAAAGCTGGTTACCCTGTTGTTTTTGTTACAACTAAGACAGATTGCCCAAGCTGTTCATTCTGTTGAACAGGCTGGACATAAACTGTCTACGCTGCTCTATCCTATTGAGCAGCTTGGACAAATACTAAGTGTTCTGTTCTCTGTGAACAGAACCTGTTCTTTGTGAACAGGATAAACACTTTATGGAATATGTTTCCAAGTCCTCATGTATTGTTTTGGACTAAAAGATCAGTTTACAAAGTCAAAGAAAAAGTGGAAAACAGAAGCTGCAAAACCTGTCTACGTTGTTCTGTTACATGAAGACAAAGTGGATATTTGAAATGGGTGACTGACCATTTCTTATATTAGAATGGCCTTAACAGAATATGAAAGGCTCAAAGTTGACATACCTGTTTTGGTTAAATCCTTCTGCAACAAAGACAAAAAGGAAAATACGAAGATTCTGCCACGTAGAGACTAGACTGCTTTATCAGAATTTGCAGAAAAGTTGTTTTGTCTTTTTGGAAAGACATCCCACTATCTCCTTGTCCAATGAGAAAGCTTTATTGAGATTCTCAGTGAGAGTATAAAAGAAAGCATCTAAGGAATGTGAGATAACCAAGAGTGAAAAATTCAGATAGTGCATAGAAGTGTGTTTTTCACGCATGCAAGTCTACTTGAATAAAACAGTAATGTGTGTCCAAGCTGTCCATCTGTGTCTTGTAAAACAGTGTGACACCCTTTCCACATTTAACCACAATTACATAACACCCAGGATTAAACACCAAACATAAATTACATAATGATCAGCATACTTAAATTACAATGCGGAAGCATAAAAGTACATAATTAAAATAATACAACACTGTAAAACACCCTACGGTGCTACAAGCTTTCAAGTATATATCTACTTACTCAATACATTATTACATCACCCATAATATATTACAACCATAATCCCATTTTCAAATTACCAAGCTGAGTAGTAGATATCTTCAATCTTCAAGTATTGACCTAACTAGAAGGTCCGGCAGCAGATTTTCCTTTACCTGTAAAAAGTCAACAACTGAGAGGTAAGTGAATGCTTAGTGAATACACAGATTTACGCATTTTATAAATCCTTATGAAGCCCACAAGAGTACACCGACGACACACGTCGTGCACTCTCCACGTACACAAAGTACGACACACATGAGCCGTCGCTCCTACGAGCCCAAAGCTCGGTATATAACCCAACCATCTGAGACAGACATAACATCGGGGATGACTTACTGCCTACGAGAACCTCGGAGGGACAGCTCCGGGTCATATAGGGCAGTAACATTGGAGTAACAGATGCAACCCGTCGGTCATCGTTAGATGCACAACAAAAGAACAGACATGCAACAAGTATGAATGTACATCTAAATCTACGCAAGTTAGTAGAATTCCAAACGATAATGAAGTAACATGTCTCAGCAGGCAATAGCTAACATAAAGAAGATATAAACATGCGAAATCATATGTACTCACAGTGGGGTGCGTAAATAAACTTCAAATTATCTTATTTCTCCTCGGAATTTCAACCGGACTCACAAAATACCCCACTATGGGTTAAACAACACCACAAGGGAACTATTACATTTCCATAAATAAAACATATCATACATATGTTCGGTAACAATTTCCATCGTGATTTAACAATATTAAAGTGTTACAACTGTCGGAACCGTCATCAGAAACTCATGTTTAAATTCTCTTACTTGATGGTTTTATTATTTACAATTAATCCCCTCATTGATACCATCAATCTCTCGTTTAATAATGAGTCTCGCCAAGTTTCACAGATTTTCGTGTTAACCCGTCGAAGTTATATCTGAAGTTTATACTTTTAATCTCCAATATTTGAGACTGCCAAAATGTCCATAATATATCTGAATTAAAGAATGTCCGACCGGTTCCATTTTATTTTCTATAATCAAACCCCAACCGAGATGACTATACACACACACACACACACACACACACACACACACACACACATATATATATATATATATATATATATATATATATATTCCTTTATATATATATAAATATATATATACGTATATGTATATATATATATATATATTATTGTCTCTTTTTCAATGAAAATAAAAAGGGGAATACCGAAACTTTCAAAGGTTTCGGTAATCACCATGTATAGTTTCGGTAGATTGGGGTGGGTTTCAGCACATGTTGTGATAGTTTCACCATCAAAGGTTTCACTAAAAAGTTTCACTATCAAAGGTTTCACTAAAAAGTTTTACCATCAAGGTTTCACTAAAAAGTTTTACCATCAAAGGTTTCACTAAAAAGTTTCACCATCAAGGTTTCACTAAAAAGTTTCACCATCAAAGTTTTCACTAAAAAGTTTCACCAGCAAAGGTTTCACTAAAAAGTTTCACCAACAAAGGTTTCACTAAAAAGTTTTAGTAGTGGGTTTTGGTACCCCAAGGTTTCGGTACATGGGTGTGAGTTTCGGTACATTACCGAAACCTTGAGAGTTCGGTATCCAAGCAATGGTCTCGGTACATATAAAGTTTCGGTACTATAAGGTTTCATTGTATGGTTTCAGTACCATGAACCGAAACCTTAGAGTTTCGGTACTAAGTTTCACTATTATGTGGGTTTCGGCAAATATTAATACCGAAACCTTAAAGGTTTTGGTACCCATATTCAAGGTTTCAGTACTATGCAAAAACACACAGAACCCACGATTTTAACTCCTAAAATCATATTTGTAGCTAAAATCAAGTCCTGAAATTTTGTACATAACCTCTATAACACTAGATTTACACAAACCCACAATAATTTACAACATGCATCAACATTTTTGAACCAAATTCTCAGATTCGGTTTTCATCCAAAACCGAACCATAAACTCTTAAATTCGAAATTTTTAGAGATATTTACCTTAAATCGTTTGTTGCAGTAGTAATAGTTCCTTCTAAGCAACTTGTATCCGAATTTTCAGCCTCTAATTTGATGTGTTCTTTGATTCTTGATTTGAAGATGAAAGAACCGTGGTTTTCTTTCTTTTAGAGAGAAGGTAGAGAGAGATGAAGGTGCTAAAAATGAAAGGCTTATGTCTTTTATTCCCATTTTCAATCTTTGGCACTTCTAGTCCCTCAACTTATCTAACTTTTATTAAATAAAGATTTCCATCTTTATTTCATCTTAATAATGAAAACTAGAAATTTTAAAATTTCTTAATTCCTTAAAATAGCAACCAAATTCTTAAATTCCATTAAATACAGATTCAATCTTTATTTTATCATCTCAACCACTTAATAATTTTTATATTATCTTAATAAATTTAGATTATCAATTTCCGAATAAAACAACCAACTTTTATAATTAATCCAAAATGCAATCCAACTTTCATAATTCAACTTAAATTACAAATTTTAACTAATAATATTCAAATACAACAATTTAAATTTGAGGATGTTACAGCATGGGCTCCACTCGAAGTTACTTGGCTTCAAACAGTTGCGGATACTTATTCAACATTTCAGACTTAGTCTCCCAAGTATGATTTGGCCCTATATGATACTTCCAACGTACAAGCACCATCTCATTCTCTTTACTTCGTAACTTCTTTACTTTGGTATCTAACACACACTCTGGCTCTTCCACATATCGGAGCCTTTCATCGACTTGCAGCTCAGTGTGATCGGCCCAATCCTCGTTGCCAGTAGTAAAAGACTTCCTAAGAATCCCAACATGAAACACCGGATGTATGCCCGACATCTCTTCAGGCAATTCCAAACGGTATGACTGATTACCCACTTTCTCTGAAATCTTGAACGGCCCAATAAATCTCAAGGCTAACTTTCCTCTTTTAACAAAACGTGTAACACCTCTCGTAGGTGATACATTCAAATAAACCCATTCGTTCACCTCAAAGCTGATTAGTTTGTGCCTCCTGTCATATTAACTTTTCTGACGATCCGGGGCCGCTTTCATATTCAGTCTAATCAGCTGTATTTTCTCGTTTGTCTCTTGTAACAATGCCAGCCCAACAATCGGCGTTTCTCTAGTTTTTCTCCAGCATGTAGGAGTTCTACATCTTCTCCCATATAGAGCCTCAAACGGCGCTTTCTTGATCCTCGCGTGGTAACTATTATTGTAAGAAAATTCTATTAGCGGCAAATGATCGTCCAAATTGCCACCGAGATCCAATACACATGATCTCATCATATCTTCAAGTGTCAGAATAGTCCTTTCACTTTGACCATCGGTTTGCGGACGGTAAGATGTACTCATAGTAATCCTCGTACCCAATCCTTCTTGCAAAGCCGACCAGAAGTTCGAAGTAAATTGGCTATCCCGATCCGATACAATAGAATTTGGCACTCCGTTTCTAGCAACAATCTCGACCAAATAAATTTGTGCTAACTTTTTCAAAGAATAATTCTCTCTTATCGGAATGTTGACTTAGTTAACCTATCAACTATCACCCAAACTGCATCGTGTTGACGCCTAGTCTTCGGCAGCTTCGTGACAAAGTCCATCGTGATATGTTCTCACTTCCATTCCGAAATGGGAAGCGGTTGCAAACTACCATCAGGCTGCTGGTGTTCGGCTTTCACAAGCCGGCAAGTCCTACATCGTTCCACGTACTGGCCGATATACTTCTTCAATCCCGGCCACCAGAAATCCGCTTTTAACTCATTGTACATCTTTGTACTCCCAGGATGTACAGAAAACTTAGACTGATGTGCTTCTTCAATGATCACTCTTCTCATTCCACCAAACTTCGGCACCCAGATCCTTCCATAAATTCCTTTCAAACCCGATTCACTAGTTTCCATAACATTTTTCTACACTCGAACATCCTCATCATTAACATTTTCGTCTTTCAAGGCTTCTTCTTGAGCGGCCTTAACATCATTTATAATCGTAGATGTTAGCATAGTAAACGTCATCATGTAGCACTAGTCCTTAACATAAGCTTTACGACTCAAAGCATCGGCTACCACGTTAGCTTTTCCTGGATGATAAAGGATTTCATTATCATGATCCTTTATTAGTTCCATCGAACGTCTCTACCTCATGTTAAGCTCTTTCTGACTAAAGATGTACTTTAAACTTTTATGATCCGTGTACAGTTGACATCTAGTCCCGTATAAATAGTGCCTCCACAATTCCAACGCAAAAAGTAACTGCTGTCAACTCAAGATCATGAGTTGAGTAATTCTTCTCATGCTGCTTAAGCTGTCTCGAGGCGTACGCTATAACTTTTCCTCGCTGCATCAGTACAGCGCCCAATCCCAACCTCGAAGCATCTGTGTATACCACAAAATCCTCATTGCCCTCCGGTAGAGCAAGTAGCGGTGCTTCACTTAAGGTCTTCTTCAAGATCTCGAAAGCATCCTGCTGCACAGTTTCCCATATAAACGGTGCATTATTCTTGGTTAATGTAGTCAAAGGAACTACAATCTTCGAGAAGTCTTATATAAATCTCCTATAATAGCCCGTCAACCCCAAAAAACTTCTAACTTCAGTAGCTGAACGAGGCGATTCCCAGTTCTAAATGGCTTCGACCTTAGCTGAAACTACTGAAATCCCAGCTCCAGATATAACATGTCCCAAAAACTGAATTTGATGCAGCCAAAAATCACACTTTGAGAATTTGGCATACATCTTCTCATTTCTCAACAGTTCCAACAATTCCTTTAGATGATCAGCATGCTCACCCTCAGACTTAGAGTACACTAGAATGTCATCAATAAATACAATCCCCACCTTATCTAACATCGGTCTGCAAACTCTATTCATCAAATCCATGAATACAGTCGGGGCATTGGTTAACCCGATAGGCATAACCAAGAACTCGTGATGCCCATAACGTGTCCTGAAAGCTGTCTTAGGCACATCCTCCTCTCGAACTTTCAGCTGATGATATCCTGACGTCAAGTCAATCTTAGGAAACACACTTGCCCCATGTAACTGATCAAACAAGCATCTATCCGCGGCAGCGGATACTTGTACTTGATTGTCAACTTATTCAGCTCCCGGTAATCAATGCACATCCTCGTTGTGCCATCTTTATTTTTAACAAACAGTACCGGAGCTCCCCACGGAGACGAATTCGGCCGAATGAAGCCCTTATCCAACAACTCCTGGAGTTGTTTCATCATCTCTTACATCTCGGTAGGAACAAGGCGATACGGAAAACTAGCTACCGGTGCAGCTCCAGGGATCAAATCAATTCGAAACTCCACTTGTCTCTCAGGCGGCACGCCAGACAAGTCTTCAGGAAACACATCCGGGAATTATGATACAACAGGCACGTCGGCCAAGGTCTTCTTCTCAGCTTTGGCATCAATAGCGTATGCCAAATAGGACTCACAACCCTTTGCAACAAGCTTTCGGGCTTTTGCAATTGTTAACAAACACAGATCCCCGCTTCTCCTATCCCCGTATATACAGATCTCACGCCCCTCCGGAGTAGTAATCTTTATCATACGCTTCTTGCACACTACATGGGCTTCATTCTCTATCGGCCAGTCCATTCCGACTATCACATCAAACTCACCGAATGCTATCGGAATCAAGTCCAAATTGAAGACTACACTTTCAATCACTAATGTGCAGTTGCGGTATACATGATCTACTTAGACTAGAGTGTTGCTAGCAGTTTCTATATCAAGTATATCAGATAACTTTGACAGAGGCATGGAAAGTCTTTGTGCAAAAACAGTGGAAACAAACGAACGATTTGCACCCGAATCAAATAAAACTCGTGCTGGCATAGAATCTACGATAAACATACCAGTAACCACCTCCGTGTTTTCCCTCACTTCCTCCGCCGTTATCTGAAAAGCACGAGTCGGTGCCCTTTGTGGCTGGTTCCGGCGGTTGACTGAACCACCACTAGATCCCCCTGATGATCGGGTCGAAGATGGAGTAGCAGCAGCTGGATCATTCTTTCTGCAATTCCTACTGTAATGCCCCCATACACCACACTTATGGCAAGCATCACCTTTCCTTGGGCACTCATTCTGAAAATGACCCAACTCTCCACCGCAAAAGCAAGCGCGTCCATTAGTGCACTTGCCGAAGTGTTCCAGGTGACACTTATTACAATATCGCGGCTCGGTGTTGATAGAGTAGGCACGAGCACTTATTACAATGTCGCGGCTGCTGTGTTGAATACTGTGATGAGCGAGAAGATCCCGAGTATCCCCTCTCACGCTGGCGCTTCGGTGGTGACGGTTGTGTCTGGTTAGTAGCAGCAGCAGCAGACCCAATTGTGTAACCCGACATGGTCAGAATTTGTTCTACATTTCTAGCGGCCTCAAGTAAGCCAGCAAAAGTAGTGTAGCGCACGTTGCTCATAACTCTTCTGATCTCTATATCCAAACCAGCCTCGAACCTGGTTACTTTCCTTTCTTCAGTATCTACTTGACGAGGCGCAAACAAACTTAGCCTCGTGAATTCCACAGCATACTGGGACACAGACTTAGTCCCCTGCATCAATGCCATAAACTTTGCCTCCAGTCTTCGGCACTCATCAACCGGACAGTACTGCTGAGTGAATAAGTCAGTGAACTCAGCCCAAATCATTACAAAAACCTTCTCCAATGTCAAAGCATTCACCATAGAGTTCCACCACATTACTGCATCTTTGGTGAACATAGCAGTAGCATACCAAACCATGTCCTTCTCAGCACATTCGCTGATTCAGAATGTCCGTTCGGTTGCTGTTATCCATTCTAGTGCGGCAACAGCATCACCCAGTCCATTAAATTCTACAGCACCATTTCCCTTAAAATCCTTGAATCGACAACCTATGGGCTTATTAGATGACCCAGTGTTGTCATCTTGTTCATCATTGTTGCCCTCTTTTTCCTTATTTTTCCTCTTGTCTTCTCTTCTCTTAGCTTCGGCCTCATCTCGAGCCCGAAACTGATCTTGAATCATCTTATTCTGTTCAACCATCATGGCTAACATCATTTCTCTTGTTTCTTCGGGTGTCATTCCTCATCCAGACATGTTCTGAAATATAAAACATATAATTGTTTAGTAACATGTCATTTACTTAAAGACACCACCCAATTGTCCCGTATGATAGTCAATTTCCTATGATTAGTAGATCGTAACCTATCTTAGTTCAGATCATTACTTAAACCACTACATATCATCACTTAATGTTTGAGACCAAGACCTCACGGAAACTTGAATCTCAAACTACTGCTCTGATACCATATCATGTGACACCCTTGCCACATTTAACCACAATTACATAACACCCAGGATTAAACACCAAACATAAATTACATAATGATCAGCATACTTAAATTACAATGCGGAAGCATAAAAGTACATAATTAAAATAATACAACACTGTCAAACACCCTACGGTGCTACAAGGTTTCAAGTCTATATCTACTTACTCAATACATTATTACATCACCCATAATATATTACAACCATAATACCATTTTCAAATTACCAAGCTGAGTAGTAGATATCTTCAATCTTCAATTATTAACCTAACTACAAGGTCCGGCAGCATATTTTCCTTTTCCTGTAAAAAGTCAACAACTGAGAGGTAAGCGAATGCTTAGTGCATACGCAGATTTACGCATTTTATAAATCCTTATGAAGCCCACAAGAGTACACCGAGGACACACGTCGTGCACTCTCCATGTACACAAAGTACGACACACATGAGCCGTCGCTCCTACGAGCCCAAAGCTCGGTATATAACCCAACCATCTGAGACAGACATAACGTCGGGGATGACTTACTGCCTACGAGAACCTCGGAGGGACAGCTCCGGGTCATATAGAGCAGTAACATCGGAGTAAAAGATGCGACCCGTCGGTCCATCGTTAGATGCACAACAAAAGAACGGACATGCAACAAGTATGAATGTGCATCTAAATCTACGCAAGTTGGTAGAATTCCAAACGATAATGAAGCAACCTGTCTCAGCAGGCAATAGCTAACATAAAGCAGATATAAACATGCGAAATCATATGTACTCACAGTGGGGTGCGTAAATAAACTTCAAATTATCTTATTTCTCCTCGGAATTTCAACCGGACTCACAAAATACCCCACTGTGGGTTAAACAACACCACAAGGGACCTGTTACATTTCCATAAATAAAATATATCATACATATGTTCAGTAACAATTTCCATCATGATTTAACAATATTAAAGTGTTACAACAGTCGGAACCGTCATCCGAAACTCATGTTTAAATTCTCTTACTTGATGGTTTTATTATTCACAATTAATCCCCTCATTGATACCATCAATCTCTCGTTTAATGATGAGTCTCGCCAAGTTTCACAAATTTTCGTGTTAACTCGTCGAAATTATATTTGAAGTTTATACTTTTAATCTCCAATATTTGAGACTGCCAAAATGTCCATAATATAGCTGAATTAAAGAATGTCCGACCGGTTCCATTTTATTTTCTCTAATCAAACCCCAACCGAGATGACTATTCACACACACACACACACAGATATATATATATATATATATATATATATATATATATATATATATATATATATATATATATTATTGTCTCTTTTTCAATGAAAATAAAAAGGGGAATACCGAAACTTTCAAAGGTTTCGGTAATCACCATTTATAGTTTCGGTATATTGGGGTGGGTTTCAGCAAATGTTGTGATAGTTTCACCATCAAAGGTTTCACTAAAAAGTTTCACCATCAAGGTTTCACTAAAAAGTTTCACTATCAAATGTTTCACTAAAAAGTTTCACCATCAAAGGTTTCACTAAAAAGTTTCACCAGCAAAGGTTTCACTAAAAAGTTTCACCATCAAAGGTTTCACTAAAAAGTTTCAGTAGTGGGTTTTGGTACCCCAAGGTTTCGGTACATGGGTGTGAGTTTCGGTACATTACCGAAACCTTGAGAGTTTCGGTATCCAAGCAATGGTCTCGGTACATTTAAAGTTTGGGTACTATAAGGTTTCAGTAGTATGGTTTCAGTACCATGTACCGAAACCTTAGAGTTTCGGTACTAAGTTTCACTATTATGTGGGTTTCGGTAGAGGTTAATACCGAAACCTTAAAGGTTTCGGTACCCATATACAAGGTTTCAGTACTATGCAAAAACACACAGAACCCATGATTTTAACTCCTAAAATCATATTTGTAGCTGAAATCAAGTCCTGAAATTTTGTACATAACTTCTATAATTTACAACATGCATCAACATTTTTGAACCAAATTCTCAGATTAGGTTTTCATCCAAAACCGAACCATAAACTCTTAAATTCGAAATTTTGAGAGATATGTGCCTTAAATCGTTTGTTGCAGCAGTAATAGTTCCTTCTAAGCAACTTGTATCCGAATTTTCAGCCTCTAATTTGATGTGTTCTTTGATTCTTGATTTGAAGATGAAAGAACCGTGGTTTTCTTTCTTTTAGAGAGAAGGTAGAGAGAGATGAAGGTGCTAAAAATGAAAGGCTTATGTCTTTTATTCCCATTTTCAATCTTTGGCACTTCTAGTCCCTCAACTTATCTAACTTTTATTAAATAAAGATTTCCATCTTTATTTCATCTTAATAATTAAAACTATAAATTTTAAAATTTCTTAATTCCTTAAAATAGCAACCAAATTCTTAAATTCCATTAAATACAGATTCAATCTTTATTTTATCATCTCAACCACTTAATAATATTTATATTATCTTAATAAATTTAGATTATCAATTTCCGAATAAAACAACCAACTTTTATAACTAATCCAAAATGCAATCCAACTTTCATAATTCAACTTAAATTACAAATTTAAACTAATAATCTTCAAATACAATAATTTAAATTTGAGGATGTTACAAACAGTGAGTTCATCTTAGTAAGTGTATTCATTGTAACTAGTCTGAGTGTGTCTTAGATTAGTTAAACATCTGTTGTATCTGTTATCTCCGCTTGAACCACTCCGCAGTTCAAGCTTGTTTGTAATTAACACTTGTTGATAATATGCACAAACATAGAGAAAAGTGTGTTGAGTTTTAATTTGATGTATTCACCCCCCCCCCACTCTACAGCTTAGAACAATACACAAGGGAAACCTTTTTGGGACCTACAACGGGTATCAGAGCAGATAGAGTGTGTGTTAACTCTAGATCTCTCATTCTCCCTATTTCCCCATGGACAACAGTGCTGCCAGCTCCTCCTCTTACTATGACAATGGTTCAATGGCCAAACCTCCCAAGTTCAATCATCAGAACTTCTCTGGCTGGAAGTGCAGAATGATGCTCTATTTAGAAAATCTGGATGTACAACTAGCAAAGATAGTAACGGAAAGTCCCTATGTGCCAACCTCTGTTACTACTATCACTCCTGGTGCTTAAGGAGCTGTTCCTGAGATCAGAACCTTTGAAAAGGCAAAAGCTTAATGTTTTGATGAAGACAAAAGGCTGGTAGCTCTTGATGCAAAGGCCAGGAACAACCTGGTTATTTCTCTTCCTGATGATGTGTTCAAACAGGTTGAAAAAATGAAAACTGAAAAGGAGATGTGGGATACTTTATGTACCGTCTATGATGGTCCCACTATCACACTGAACAACAGGATCAACAATCATGTTAGACAGTATGAACTCTTCTTTGCAAAGCCAAAGGAGTCTCTCACTGAAACCTATACCAGATTCACTGCTCTAATCAATGATCTCAAAGCTGTTGGGATCACCAAGGACGGCCTAACTCTAGTAAACAAGTTATTGGACATTCTGCCTGAAGAATGGATTTATTTTTCCACTATCTTAAGAAACTCAGTCACCATCAAAGGTAAGGATCTTGTAAATCTGTATGGATCCTTACTAAATGATGAGCAGTCAAGGCAACTGAAAAGAAATGCCTTAGAAATGTCCAAAAGAGGTGATGCCTTAGTGGCCAACGTGAGACAACCTGCTGGTCAGGTGTGTGATGTGTTCACACAGGCTAATCAACAGGCTGCTGACGAAAGGGAAGAAATGTCTGAGGAGGAAGACTGTGAAGATCTTACTGAATTAGATGATGAGCAAATGATTGCAATGCTTGTCAGAAAATTCAATAAGAAGAGGTTTGGTGGAAAAATGCTGCAGAAGAAGTCAGGTGCTATAAAAAAGAAAGCATTTGACAAAATTAAGGTTGAGTGCTTTAAATGTGGCAAAACTGGCCATATAGTTGCTGACTGTGAGTCTAAAGCTGTTGGCTCATCATCCAAACCATACAAGACAAACAAGGACGATGGCTACGGGGTTAAGTACCTAATGGCCATGGCTAAGCTGAGGAAGTTGGAAGCCTCAATGGCTTCCAATAAGCAAAAGGGACTTACGGCTGAGACATGTGACTGGGAGGAATCTGACTCATCATCAGATGAAGAAGATAACAACTGTCTGATGGCCAACACTGATGTCCCATCAACAAGCAACCTCAAACAAGTCCTGGCTGAAGTTGAGGCTCTCAGCAGCTTGGAGAACTCGAACCCAACAATGATGTATAAAGTACAAAATTTTATGGATTATAGTTCTGATGAAAAAGTTAAAATGTTTGAATATCTACTTGTTGATCTAAAAGCTACTATTGAGAAGCGTAATGTTTTGTTGTCTGAAATCTCCAAGCTGAAAACTGATCTTGAAGTAAAAACTAGTAAACTGGACAGCTTCCATAAGTTGGAAACTGAACTTGATGAACTAAAACACATCAATTCCATTTTATTAGAAGAAAAGAGAGAAACAGACACAAAACATGCAAAGCTTCAAAAGATTGTTGACTCTTGGTGCCAATCTACACAAAATAGTCAATCATTGTATCAGTCAACAGATCCCTGCTCAAATCCAAGCCTATCTTGGAAGGGATCTTGACAAAGCAGCTTCAATTGTTGAGATAAATAATCTGGAAAAAGACTTATCCACTGTTGGTGAGCTTCCAAGTACATTCATTCAGAAAGTAAATGGTAAGCTAGTCTCAACAAATAGGTTTGTCAGGCCTCAAAAGATTGACAGCTTGTGTGAAAAAGCTCTCAAAACTGATGATGGAATGTGTTCTCCATCAAATCATTATGTTAAGTGCTCAGCTAGTTCACACAAGCAAAAGAAGGGAAAACAAGAAGCTGCAGCTTTGGACTCTAAACCTGTTAACAAGACAGGCTCTGGGTCTAAAGCTGATGGAAAGAGACCTGTTAATCCCTTTGATGCTCATCATTTTGAGAAAAAGTTTTCAAAAGGTAAGCAACTTCCTTTCAACAGGAGTAAGTCTCATGTTTCTGCTGTGATTTCAAATAAATTTTCAAATCATAGTGGAAAATTGGTTATAAATGAAGGTAAGTCTTTCAAAACCAAAAGTAGTGATGATGTTGATAGACAACATCCATCACATCTCAGTAAGGGCAAAGGCAAAGCCATTGCTCAACCTGAGAAATCTGGGAATAAGTTTCCTAAACCTGTGGAAGGTCAAAGGCTACTCAAACTTCCTATATTTGATATATGTCCTCCTAAAAAGAGGAAAGAGGATACAGGTAAAGCTGTTGCCATTGTGTCTTCTACTCAAAGTGTTGATTATTCTAAAAACAGTAATAAGTTTGCTAAACCTGCTGAGAAGCTCAACAAAAATGCTTCAGAATGCGTTTCTAGAAATACTTCTTCCAAAAAGACCAAAAAGAGAAAATGTTATAAATGTGGGAAGAAGACACATATGGCCAAAGACTGTCCTGAAACTGAGGACATGAGGCCTGTTGACTCTGCTAATTCCATCATGGCAAAAACCAGCAGTGTTGGAAGTAATATGGTTAATGAGGATAGTATCCAAGCTGATACAATCCAAATAGGAAATATTAGTGTTGATATTACTGGTCCATCAACAAATGTTGATGAAGTAGGAGAACTCATCCCTATGATGAGTTCCCCTAAAGGGATCAACAGAAGGATATGGAACCCTTCAAGCTGGTGTTGCTGTATTCAAAAGAGTAGCCTATGTTTCTGGGCTGAAACACAATCTTGTAAGCATAAGTCAACTGTGTGATGCTGGCTACAAGGTTAATTTTGATGAGCACCTGGGTTACATATTGGATTCCCAAGGCAAAGTTGTGATGTGTGCACAAAGGAAGAAAGGTGTATATGTTGTGGACATGAAATCTACTGATCTCACAACTGAAACCTGCTTTATCTCTAGAAGCAATGCAGACCTGAACTGGTTATGGCACAAAAGGCTATCACACCTGAACTTCAAGAATATCAACAAACTCTGTAAGAAAGAGTTGGTAACGGGTTTGCCTTCTATAACCTTTGTTAAGGATGAACTCTACACAGCTTGTGAGAAAGGCAAGCAGAGAAAAACATCTTTTAAATCTAAGCATAATTTCTCTATTGATACTCCTCTCTTCTTAGTCCACATGGACTTGTTTGGACAAGTCAGTGTCCCAAGTCTAAGAGTTAGAAGATACACTCTAGTAATGCTTCACCCAAAACAGATCCTTAGTGGTGAAAAGGTTCAACCAAACTCCCTATGAGTTAATCAAAGGGAGAAGGCCGAATATTAGTTATTTCCATGTGTTTGGATGTCCCTGCTTCATTCTGAATCAAAGGGACCACCTGGAAAATTTTTAACCTAAAGCTGATGAAGGTGTGTTTGTTGGATATTCTGCTATCTCTAAAGCCTACAGAGTATACAACTACAAAAGAAAGGTGATAGATGAATCTATCAATGTCACCTTTGAGGAGTCTAGGAGTGCTTCCACCAAAGCTTTTCCTGAATCAGTTTAAGGAGAGTTCAGCTTTGATGATCTCATGCATTCTATCAATGAAGAAAAGGACTCAAAAGCTTCCACTATACCCAGAGTGGAACCTGTTAACCACAATGGACATGATGATGACTATGTTGATACACCCTGTGTCAATAAGTGTACTGACATAATTAATACACCATGTCATGAACCAATCAATGTTAATTTTCTTGGATCTTCTGCTGATATGTTCAACAATGGAGAGTCATGTTCAACAAATGAACAGGCTCAAGATAACAGTATGTTTGAAAATCTTGAAAGTGGTTCAATAGGACCTGTTGAAGATGAAAATGATGCAGGAGAATATTCATTGAGGCATGATCCTAAGTGGATCAGGTGTCGCCCCAATGATCAAGTCATTGATGACATCAACAAAGGGGTACAAACAAGATAGGACAATTTAGGAAAATTTTGTATGTTTTCTAGCTTTTTATCCCTGATAGAGCCTAAGAAAGTGGATGAAGCACTAAAAGATGCCAATTGGGTCACTGCCATGCAAGAAGAGCTCAATTAGTTTGAGAGAAACAAAGTATGGAAGTTGGTCCCTGCTCTTAAAGGTAAAACAATAATTGGCACTAATTGGGTTTTCAGGAACAAAATGGATTAGCAAGGTCATGTTATCAGAATTAAGGCAAGACTAGTTGCTCAAGGTTACAGACAGGAAGAAGGCATTGACTATGATGAAACATTTGCTCCAGTGGCCAGGTTAGAAGCAATTCGTTTGTTTCTAGCCTATGTTGCCAACAAGAGTATAAAGGTATTTCAGATGGATGTGAAGAGTGCATTTTTGAATGAGAAGCTGCAAGAAGAAGTGTATGTCAAGTAGCCTCCAGGTTTTGAAAATGAACATCACCCAGGTTTTGTCTATAAGTTGGACAAAACCCTCTATGGTCTATAACAAGCCCCTAGAGCCTGGTATGACACTCTAACTGATTTCTTTATGAGCAATGGTTATTCCAGAGGTAAAGTGGATACGTTATTGTTCATAAAGAATCTGAAGTCTGATATTATTTTTGTTCAAATCTATGTGGATGACATAATATTTGGTTCTACTAATGAGCAGTTATGCAAGAATTTTTCATTACTTACGAAATCAAAATATGAAATGAGTATGATGGGTGAACTTACTTGTCACAACCTTGCTTTAATCACGCTTGCTTAATCCCAGGAATAAATAACAACAGTCATAATCATCACATTAAGTCTAGAGCTTGCACAAATCTAAATAAAGCATTAGAATAAGCCATGCACTACACGGGCTACAAGGTTACAAAACTAAGGACTATTACATCACAATAATAATAAGAGTAGCTACCCAGATCCCAAGGCATCATAAAGCTATATCACAAGTTGAAAATTGAGCTAAAATCCTCTAGGTTGATCAGAAAATAGACCTAAGCAGATGGTCCAGCTTGCTCTTTACCTTTGCCTGTAAAAATTGTGAGTAGCAACTATAAGCTAATTGCTTAGTGAGTTAACATAAATTCATGATGCATGTAAGATATGTGGCAAAATGAAAGTGCCTATAAAGGCTACAATGCTTGCTTGCTTGTAATTGCTTATACCCAGAATGAATGCTTGCACAATTGAGACATTGCACGCTGAAAAGGAGATGCCACCACTAGGGTTACCGCTGACAGGTGATCAATCTATGATGCGGGGCTAGCTACCCGCATAATGCTTGGGATAGTGGTGTGCATCAGAATTGCTTGTTGTAATGTAAAATGCTTATGAAATGCACAAAGGATCGCTCAAACAAAGCTTGCTGTATAATATGCAAAATAATAAGCAGATAGCAATAAACTATGCACATTAATAGATCAGATGTAAGATCCGGCTAAGCTGGGCACCGCCTGTACCACAGTGTTCGCCTTCACTCATAGAAGTCTATTAAAGTCCAAAGAAGGCATATAGAATTAAATTATGTCTCAATTAAATAAAATACATGTAAACAAGAATAATTGTTACTCACAGTACTGTCTTATGCTTTGTAATACTCTGAAATGTTTGCTCGGGCTTATCTAGACTTTAAATCTGGCTTTGCACAATGTCTGAAGGCTTTAATACTTTTAATAAGCTTTAAACTCTCTGGCATTTAACTTTGACTCATAACCGAGCTAAACCCTTTAATTTAATATCTGACGTGCTGTGTACTGTCTGTAATTTAACATTACAGAATATATACTAAATTAATAATGGTAGCTTAAAAATCCAAAAACTACAAACCATAACTTCTAGCTAAATATCTTGTTAATCATATGTTAGACAAAACGTATGTTGCCCACAAACTTGTTCAAGTTTCACGAATTTAGTGGGGCCTTCGAACTTAAGGTGGATTTCGAACATATAAGGCCTTCGAACATAAGGAGAGGTTCGAACATAGGTGAGTCTCTAACTTGATATGAAAAGTCACGAATTTAACACGTTGTACGAACATAGGTTGTTTGAACATAATGAGATTCGAACTTAGCATATCTCGAACTTGATCTTGGCTACACGAATTTGTTCGTGTTTTCAGCTTTCATGTATGCATTTCCAGGCCAAAAATCATAAATATGTTAAGGAACATGTCTAGGTTCGTTTCTATTACATTTTTCTAGTAGAATCGAGTTATAAACTCGAGCAAAATAACTTCAAATGAATCAAAAAGTGGGGATTTTGGACTTTTTCTCAAAACCAAAAATAAAGAAGAGAGAAATGGTGATTCTTACCTCAAATCCGAATCAAATCCAACATGCAATTGCGGATCCATGTAGTACTCTTCGAGATCTTTACAATGGCGTATAGAACTCGAGATTTGGTCGGTTGGTTTGGGAGAAAAGCTAGAGAGAAGTGTGGTTTTAGAGAGAGGAGCTCTCAAAATTGAAAATTGGTTTTTTGCTAAAAATGATGAACAAATGAAACTTTCAGCTCTTTTATTCAAAAATCTGAAATTTTTAACTTCAATTATTAAATTACCAATTTACCCTTCAAAGTCCTATTTTGCATTTTTAAAATGCAAGGAATAGAAAAATGGTATTTCTTTTCATCAAAATCACAAATTACAATATTAAACGCAAATTGCACGTAAACACATAAAATAAAAAGCAAGGTGTTATATTACTTTCTTTCTAGGATTATAGGTTAAACAAACCTCAAATGGAATTTTCATAAATAAAAGAAAGTACACTTTAGATCTTTTGAAAAGCTTAAATTTGATCAAAGTTCTCCTATCAAAACCCCAATGACAACCAATGTTAAATTGGATGCTGATGCCAGTGGCAAAGCTGTTTCAGTAACAGCTTACAGAGGCATGATTGGGAGCTTGCTATATTTAACTGCTAGTAGACCAGATATTATGTTTGGTACATGTTTATGCGCTAGGTTTCAAGATGATCCTAAGGAATCACATCTAGCTGCCGTAAAAAGAATCTTTAGATACCTTAATGGTACACCAGGTTTGGGTCTTCGGTATCCCAAAGACTCAAGTCTTTAGCTACCAGGTTATTCAGATTCTGATTTTGCAGGCTACATGTTAGACAAGAAAGCACAACAAATGGATTTCAACTCCTTGGTGGTAAGTTGATCAGTTGGTGTAGCAAGAAGCAGAACTCAGTTTCTACTTCTACTGCTGAAGCTGAGTATATTGCTGCTGGAAGCTGCTGTGGGCAGATTCTATGGATGCAGCATCAGCTTGAAGACTATGGGCTTCTATATAGGAAGAATCCTATTCTGTGTGATAATACAAGGGCCATAGCTATCTCCAACAATCCAGTATTTCATTCCAGAACAAAGCATATAGAAGTCAGACACCACTTTATCATAAATCACTTCCAGAAAGGTAACGTGGAGGTAAGTTTTATTTCCACAGATGAATAGCTTGAAGACATTTTCACCAACCCTCTTGATGAAAACAGGTTTAATTACCTTGTAAGCAATCTAGGCATGTTAAATAAAAGTTATTAAGTATCATTAATGCTCTAAGACATCATATGTTTCAAACTGCTCAAATTTTTCAAAACAGCTTAGACAGCACAGGCTATGCATGTTCTATACTTAGACAATTTCTAAAAACTTGGACAGCTTGGATGTATAACAGGTTTAACAAAATAAGTTTAACTTTAAACTTGTTAAGTTGAAAAAACCCTAAATCGACTAAGTGTCCAGTACTCTTCATTCCACTACTCTCAAATTGCTCACCCAAACAACCCTTTGCTTCCAGTGTTCATCGGTAATGATGTTGAAAAACATCCCTCAGTCACCACGATGCTGACCCTGAAACCCACCAACTATATTGCCAACCTAACCATTCTCAAAAACTACGTGGGTAAAGGTTATGAAAACATGGTGGAGTTTCTGAAAGTTCATCCCCTGCACTATGCTATGACTGCCTCTCCTAGTTTTCTGTACCAGGAGATGGTGTATGAGTTTTGGTATACCTGTGCTTATGATCCAGCAACCAAAACCATCAGGGGAACCATTCTAAATGGGACTCAGACCATTGAGATAACCACTGGTCTTATAGGGAAGTCCTTCATCTTCTTGTTGCTGAAACATACGACCAGCCACAGCCTGAGAATGATCAGATGGGCAATCAGCTACGCTTCTATGGTGTAGCAAAACCAAAGTTGGAGCGACTCTGTTCAGAAGGGATATATCACCAACATATAGCTTCTTATTTGCCTAAGTAGTGATGTGCTTTAGCAGCAAAGTTGGTTCTTTTGACCAGCTTAGCCGAGATGAAATCCCTATAGTCCTACAGCTTGTGGATAGGACTACATTGAACATGGCTCGTTGGGTTTTTGTGAATTTGAGGAACCTGGTACATCAGGAACTCGCTCAGCTGCTGTCAGATATCCAAAGTTTCTAAGTCTCATATTCAGATATGTTTGGGATGAGCAACTCTACAACTCTCAGCCCTTGTTACTTACTGTTGCATTCTGTGTCATTGGGAATAGAATTTTCTACACCCCAGTTCTTCCAAATGAACCTCCTCTCTCTACACCAATGAGGAAGTTGATTGGTTTGGTGGAAGGACCCTCTGCTGTGACGGTGGATCCAGTGGTTGCTCCCAAAGGAAAGTCCAAATCCAGGCCTAAGGTGATCAAAAGGGGCCTGGAATCGACTGAAGCTGAGACTGTCGTCAATAAGCCTAAAACTTTTAAGTCAAAGTCTGTCCCATCAGCCTCAGTGGCTGAGGGGGAGCAGACTTTTCACCCTGGTTCATACATTGAACCTGAAGCCTTTGTGGCTGCTCCCTCCATGGCACCTGAGACCATGGAACAGGTTAACCCTCCTGTTTCTGACCTAGTCTCACCACCAGTCCAAACATAATTTCCTGTTTCTTCTCCTCAATCCCTCACAATGTCTCAATATTCAAGGAGAAAATCCTTAGATAGGAAGAAACCATCTACCCAAGCTAGCCCTTCTGACCCCTCTCAACAGGAATCAGTTGAAAAAAGAGCAACCCCTGCTGCCTCTCCTATTTTTGGAGAAGGTTTAGCACCTTTGGAGCAGCCTTCACTCCAACCTGAGTCAACCCTGAGTCAGCCTACACCCTTTGGTTCCTCCCAACAGAAACCAATTGTACACAAGGAGACTACCACATCAACTATCCCAGCCTCCCAACATGTTAAGGGTATTGAAAGACAGGAGTCCACTCCACTCCACACTGAGTCCACACAGTCTCCACTTCATACTTCTCGTACACCATCTGCGTCTGCACGAGGTGTCAAAGCTGCTGGAACAGACCATCCAGTAGATCAGCCTCAAACTTCTGCTCCTGGTGATGCAGCTGTTGTACACCCAACACCTGTTGAAGGACCCTCTTCCCAAGGTGATGAACCACAGGGAATGGACCATCCCTCTGGTGAGGCTGCTCCTCAAATGCAAACTCCATCAGCAGGTTTCACCACTGTTGATGTTGAAACGCACATCCCCTCTCCCCATTAAGAGGTACCCACTAACCAAGGTACTGCTGAGGGAACCACCCCAGGTCTCAATGAAGGTGTTACAACACAAGCAGCATCTGAAAGGCCACCAACTCCTACCACCTTTCCTAATGATGCAGAAATAGCCACTGCTGAAGGATGTATTGACCCTTCCAAGCTGGGCCATCTCACATATGCCCAGACTATGGAACTTCTTTCTAAAGTATCCTTACCTTCCCCCCACAAATCCTTAAACACCTGCCTCATCCTCATCCCTTTCTCATTCCTTACCATCAATCCAATCCAAAAAATCCACACATACTCCTCCGTCCCCCAGAGATCTTCCTTTGAAGGATCAACTATCTTTGCTGACCAACAAAGTTGGTTCTTTGGAAAACTCCATGACCTCCCTACCTTCCATCATATCAGACTCTGTGTCTGCACTGCTTAAAGGATTTTTTGAGTCGTTCAAGACTTCCTTTCCAACCCCTCCTCCTCAAGCTGATCAATCCTCACAACTGCTTGCACTCACTGCACAGCTGCAAACACTCTTCACTACCCTCTCCACCATTCTTTCTACTCAACACGACTCTGTGTCCTCTCTGGCAGCTGTCTCCCAACAGCTGTCAACTCTCCTAAACACTTGCACGACTACTCTTCCTTCTACATTGGCTAGTTTGAATACTTTAGTAGTCTCTCTATCAAATCTGTGTCATCAAACGTTGATGATATGCAAGATTCCATTGAATTACATCTTGCACAGCTTCAAAGTTTGTTGTTCACAGCTTCTGACAGGGAAGCCATCTCTCAGCTGTCCTCTCTTGCTGCTTCCCAATCTACCTCTCTTCAAACCTGTCTTGCCAACCTTGCAGAGGTGAAGGACAACTTGGCTCTCTTAATGCATAGCCTGGTTGGCCCCAAACCTGCTGCCAAAACTGCTGCTCAGCCTGCTGAATTCGTTTCTCCAAGCAGACCCAGTGTTGAAGGCTTTGTGCCATCTTTTTCAAAGGGGGAGAAGATATCTGCCTCAAAGACCAAGTCTAAGGGGGATAGATCTTAATCTCCCTCTAAGGAGAAATCAGCATCTACAGGGCAAGCAGCAGGTGTCTCACAAATAGGTCATACTGTCAATGTATCCCTACCGAAGCTGCTCAGCCTACTCAGGCTGGATCTCCAAACCCTGCACCATCTAAGGGGGAGGAATCCATTCCTTGGGACAGGCCAAGCAAAAGGAGATATCTAATACTGGAGCAAACAGAAGAAGAAGAGGAAGAGGAACCTGAAGTTGTTCCAACCATAACAGCTAAAGGGAAGAAGAAAGCCTCAGTAGACCCTGACTACCTCAAAGCTGCTCAACTAAAGTTTGACAAGGCTAGAGCCAAAGAAATGGGTGTCTCCATGGAGACCTATTACAAATACAAAGAGGAGCAGCTTAGAGTGTTTGAAAAGCTTAAGAAAGATGAAGCCTCTGCCAAAGCTGCAAGGGCCTTTGCATACAAGAAGGCACAAAAAGTTAAAATACCTTCCTTGGATGTTCAGAGGAAACTGCTAGAGGCTGCCAGAGAGTTAGTGGTTGAAAAGGAAGGAGAGAAGGAACAGGGTGCTCAGGTCTCTATGACCAAGCCTAAGCCAACATCCTCCTCTGCAAGAGCCCAGATTCACTTTGACAACCTGGAAAGAAAGAAGTTCTTTGATGTTGCAAACAGAAGAGTTGCCAAGGAAACAATTGTCAAAGCTGTTCCCATTTCAAAGAAAGGCAAACAGTGGAAACTACAGATAACCAAAATGGGTGTTGAACGTCTAGAATTGGAAGCATATGAACACACTGATGTTGCTCAAATGGGATTCAGAGAATGGGTACAATTGGCAGTTGCCCTGAGCCAGTCTAAGTCTGAAACTACTAAGACTATCAGGGCGTATGTCAAAACATTAGTGGAGAGAGTGAAGAATCTTGGCCAGATCACAAAAGAACAAATCAAGGGTACCTCAGTGGTTGAACCCAAGATAAAGGCCAGAAGGAGGAGAAAGGATACTGAGCTGGAAGTACTCCTGATAATGTTTGATCAAGGTGATGTAGTCGTTGAGATCAAAGGAGTACATCACAGCCTGCCCAGAGGAGTGGAACATGAGGAAGACAAGCTGATAGAGGAACTCGAGCTGGGGGTATTTTTTTGTAGATCCTCTAACAAAGTAAAAGTGTTTTTAGAAAGCATCAGATTTGCACAAGGTTGGTCTTAAGCAGCTCATTGCTTTTAGACTTGCAAACTCCTTTATAAAATCTGTAAAATGGATAGCAGCTATCTGGGAACAGCTCAAAGGGTTCCATGAGAGAGGAGAGCTTCAACATCCCAACTTCAGATTCCTAAGGGTTGAAATGGAGGAAATTGAAGAAACTAAGGAGTAGCTCGAGCAAATGTTCGAAGAAGAAGCACCACAGCTTGGAGGTCCATCTGCTAATGAGTAGATGAAGCATTAAAGCTGTCCATCAGTTGGACAGGCTTGCCGTTACTTGCTCCCACCATCAACAGTCCATTAGTTGTACTCTTGTAAGAACATATGTTGTTTTGTAATCAAAATTAGTATATATAAACTGATCCTTTACTTTACTTAAATGTTGTAATTTTATTTCAGCAAAGTGTATTTTAATAATATATAGTGATTATTGATAAAATCAGCTTAGACTGATTATTGCAAATAGGGAGAGATTGTTAGGCACAAAAAGGCCTCAGTCAAACCTGTTCTACATCTTAGGGGGAGATTTTTAATCAAACATGTTTGATGCACTTGAAGGTATAGTTTAAGGCCTGTAAATGCCTTATTGAAACCTGAAAAGTGATTTGCAATATAAGTCAAAGCTGGTTACCCTGTTGCATTTGTTACAACTAAGGCAGATTGCCCAAGCTGTTCATTCTGTTGAACAGGCTGGTCATAAACTGTCTACGCTTCTTTATCCTGTTGAGCAGCTTGGACAAATACTAAGTGTTCTGTTCTTTGTGAACAGGCTAAACACTTTATGGAATATGTTTCCAAGTCCTCATATATTGTTTTGGACTATAACATCAGTTTACAAAGTCGAAGACAAAGTGGAAAACAAAAGCTGCCTACGCTGTTCTGTTACATGAAGACAAAATGGATATTTGAAATGGGTGACAGACCATTTCTTATATCAAAATGGCCTTAACAGAAGATGAAAGTTTCAAAGTTGACATTCTTCTTTTGGTTAAGCCTTCTGCACAGAGACAAAAAGGAAAAGACAAAGTTTCTGCCATGTAGAGACAAGTCTGCTTTATCAGAATGTGCAGAAACGTTGTATTGTCTTTTTCCAAAGACATCCCACTATCTCATTGTCCAATGAGGAAGCTTCACTGAGATTCTCAGTGAGAGTATAAAAGGAAGATTCTAAGGAATGTGAGATAACCATGAGTGAGAAAATCAGATCGTGCATAGAAGTGTGTTTTTCATGCATGCAAGTCTGCTTGAATAAAAGAGTAACATGTGTCCAAGTTGTTCTTATTCAAGTTGTCCATCTTTGTCTTGTAAAACAGTGAGTTCATCTTAGTGAGTGTATTCATTGTAACTAGTCTTAGATTACTTAAACATCTGTTGTATCTGTCATCTCAACTTGAACCATTTCGCAGTTCAAGATTGTTTGTAATTAACATTTGTTAATAATACACACAAACATTAAGAAAATTGTGTTGAGTTTTAATTTGTTGTATTCACCCCCCCCCCCCCTCTACAGCTTAGAACAATACATTAGGGAAACCTTTCGGGACCTACAAGATCCATTGACTGGTAAGTCATGGATGAAAATGTATTACAAGCCAGTCAAGTGTCTGAAGAAAGTTCCATTAAAGCCTATGCGACAAGACGTTTTGGGAAACTTGATGTGGTGGTACGTCAATAGTGAGACGGGTGAGGCTGTGATGGAAGATAAAGATGAAAATGTGATTTTGAGAGTATATGATCCTTTACACCAAGTTAACCTCTCTCAGGACGATCTGCAGAAGCTTCATGATCATCCAATATTCTTTGATGAAAATTGGAGGTCAGAGGACAGGAAATATCAGAGGGTGGTTAAGGTTTATGTTAAGCAAGGATTGTATGCTGGTAGCAACTTAAATAAGTCTAGATCTATAGATCAATGAATATCTACTACAAACTATCGTCTAGGGGGAGTCTGTTTGTACACCCGGTGTGACGATTACAGTCTAGTTTTGTATTAGATAATCATCTGTAATAGATAGCGCTTTATTAATACAAGTCAGGTTTGTTTGTTCGTTAAGTTCATGATTGTGTATGATGGTTACGTTTGCATGTTAAGTTCATGATAAGTTCTTAAGGCTATGAACTTATGGTGATAAGTTCATGAGGCATGAACTTATGAAAATAGGTTCATGAGGTTATGAACTTATGGTAATAAGTTCATAAGGCAAAGACTACGAACTTAGGTCACATAAGTTCGTATGAACTTAGCCCTGGTAAGTTCGTACCTTCATGGGCTTGAACTTGTAAGTTCGTGGTCTTGGGTCATGCATGAACTTAAGGGTTATAACATGAACTTATTTGTGTTATTTCATAACACTTCGAGATTAACACTTTCAGAGCTTCGTGAGAGAATTCAGACGAACTAAGAGAGCGTTTCAGAGTGTTCAGGAGCAATATATCGTGTGGGATCGGTATTCTATCATCCAGCATCTTGTTCGGCTCCGTGTTTCCGTGTGATCGATCCGTAACCGTTAAACGAGGATTTTGAACTCGTTTGACGCCATTCACGCCTTGATAGATCAGTAGCGTGTGGACCTTACAATTCGGCTGATTCATGCAAGAAAACAATAAGAATATTTGAACTCAATCAAATTCAACTAGAGAGCATGTGCAGCTGCCACTTTTGCTTAGAATATTCAAATTATAAAAGTGTGCAAAAGTTACAAACCCTAGGTCAAACATTGCATTTATACCTACTACTTTGAGGGGTTTACAAAACATACCCATCAACTTTCTATCTAAAAAGAAAGATTACATATAGATAAAAGACAATTACATGAAAATAAATTAAATACAAATTATTACAAAATAAATCCACATGATTGAAATTATAAATCTAATAGTAATTTTCGTTTCCTAATAGAATTTTAGGGGTATTTTATGTAAACCCCTCAAAGTAAGCATAGATATAAATTTATACTTGTCTTTTAGGGTTATACGGTTTTTGACATTATTCCCTAACATTTTAGTGAGAGAAAAAGATTGAGTGTGTAATTTCATTCTCCTTTTGTAATCAACAATTTCATCATCAATATAATCACTCTCATTTCAGATTTGATTGCAATTATTAATGGATTCATGATCCAACATTTATTTTTTTATATTTGTATATATCTTTTTTTATTTATACATTAAAAAATAATAGAGTATATTTATCTTTTTTAAAATAATAAATGTATTTATCTTTTTTTTAATAATAAGTTGCATTTATCTTTTCCTGTGAAACGTGAAAGTGACACATAACATTTGGTGTTCTATTTTATTTTATACACACACACACATACGGATACAAACATATACATACATACATACACACACACGCACATACATACATACATACATACATACACACACAGATATATATATATGTTAGGCACAAAAAGACCTCAATCAAACCTGCTGTACATCTGAGGGGGAGATTTTTAATCAAACCTGTTGATGCACTTGAAGGTTGAATTTAAGGCCTGTTATATGCCTAATTGAAACCTGAAAGTGATTTGCAATATCAGCCTAAAGCTGTTTACCATGTTGCATTCGTTGCAACAAAGGCAGTTTGTCCAAGCTGTTCAGTCTGTTGAACAGGCTGGACACAAACTGTCTACGCTGCTCTATTCTGTTGAGCAGCTTGGACAGTTTACAAGTGTTCTGTTCTTTGTGAACAGAACCTGTTCTTTGTGAACAGATTAAACACTTCATTGGAATATGTTTCCAAGTCCTCATATATTGTTTTTGGCTACAAGATCAGTTTACAAGTCGAAGACAAAGTGGAAAACAGAACTGCACAGCCTGCCCACGCTGTTCTGTTACATGAACACAAACAGATATTTGAAAAGGGTGACAGACTTTTTCTTATATCAAAATGGCATTAGTAAAAGAAGAAAGATGCAAAGTTGACATTCCTCTTTTGGTTAAAGCCTTATGGAATAGTGACAAAAAGGAAAAGACAAAGATTCTGCCATATGAAGACAAAGATACTTTATCAAAACATGCAGAAAGGTGTTTTGTCCTTTTGGAACAACTCTCCACTATCTCATCTGTCCAATGAGGAAGCTTCACTGAGATTCTCCTTTTGAGTATAAAAGGATGCTTCTAAGGATTATGAGATATCAAGAGTGTGAAATCAAAACATGCATTGAAGTGTGTTATTCCATGCATGCAAGTCTGCTTATATAAAACAGTAGAGTGTGTCTAAGCTGTTCTTGTATAAGCTGTCCATCTGAGTCATGTAAAATAAGTGAGTGCATCTATGTGAGTGTAGTCATTTTGTCTAGTCTGAGTGTGTCTTAGATTAGTTGAACAACTGTTGTATCTGTCATCTCAGCTTGAACCCTTCCGCATTCTAGCTTGTTTGTAATTAACACTTGTTAATAATATACACAAACATTGAGAAAAAGATTGTTAACTTTTAAATAGTTGTATTCACACTTCCCCCCCCCCCCCCACTACAACCTAGAACTATACACTTGGGAAACATTTTGGTACCTACAACTGGTATCAGAGCCAGGTTGAGTGTGTGTCAACTCTAGATCTCTCATTCTCCCTACGTTTCCATGGACAACAGTGCTGCAAGTTCCTCTTACTATGACAATGGGTCAATGGCAAAACCCCCAATGTTTAATCATCAGAACTTCTCTGGCTGAAAGTGCAGAATGATGCTCTATTTAGAGAATCTGGATGTACAACTACCAGAGATAGTAATGGAAGGTCCCTATGTGCCAACTTCTGTTACTACCATAACTCCTGCGGTTGAAGGAGCTGCTCCTGAAATCAGAATCTTTGAGAAGGCCTAAGCTCAATGGTCTGATGAAGACAAAAGACTAGTTGCTCTGGATGCAAAAGCCAGGAATAACCTGGTTATCTCTCTGCCAGATAATGTGTTCAAACAGGTTGAGAAGATGAAGACTGCAAAGGAGATGTGAGATACTTTGTGTACCATCTATGATGGACCCACAATCACACCGGACAACAGGATAAACAATCTTGTTAGACAGTATGAACTCTTCTTTACAAAACCAAAGGAGACACTCACAGAAACCTACACCAAGTTTACTGCTCTTGTTAATGATCTCAAAGCTGTTCGGATCACAAAGGACAGCCTGACCCTGGTGAACAAGTTCTTTGACATCTTACCTGAAGAGTGGAACTACTTTTCTACCATCTTGAGAAATTCAGGTGCCATCAACGGTATGGATCTTGTAAACTTATATGGATCCTTACTAAATGATGAGCAGTCAAGGCAGCAGAAGAGAAATGCCTTTGAAATGTCCAAGAGAGGTGCTGCCTTAATGGCCAGCGTGAGACAACCTGTTGGACAGTATGTGATGTGTTCACACATCCTGATCAACAGGCTGTGAAAAGAGGAAATGTCGGATGAGGAAGACAATGCAGATCTTGCTGAGCTTAATGATGAGCAGATGATAGCAATGCTTGTCAAAAGGTTCAATAAGAAAAGGTTTGGAAGAAATATGTTGCAGGGGAACTCAAATGCTGTCAAGAAGAAGGCATTTGATAAATCTAAAGCTGAGTGCTTCAAATGTGGCAAAACTGCCCATATAGCTGCTGACTGTGTGTCAAAAGCTGTTGGACAGTCTTCCTAACCATACAAGACTAACAGGGATGACGGCTATAGGGTTAAGTACCTTATGGCCATGGCAAAGCTGAAAAAGTTGGAAAACTCAGTGGCTTCCAAGAAGCAAAAGGGACTGATGGTAGAGACATGTGACTGGGAGGAGTCTGATTCATCCCCAGATGAAGAAGACAACAATTGTCTGATGGCCAATACTGACGTCCCATCAACTAGCAACTTCAAACAAGACTTGGCTGAAGCTGAAGCCTTCAGCAGCTTGGAGAACTGGAACCCTACAATGATGTACAAGGTACAAAATTTTATGGCTTACAGTTCTGATGAAAAAGTGAAAATGATTGAATATATGCAGGTTGATTTAAAAGCTGCTATTGAGAAGCATAATGTTTTACTATCTGAAATCTCTAAACTTAAAACTGATCTTGAAATTAAATCTGGTAAATTGGACAGTTTCCATAAGTTGAAAACTGAGCTTGATGAACTAAAACACATCAACTCCATTTTACTGGAAGAAAAGAGAGAAACAGATGTAAAACATGCTAAGTTTCAAAAGATAGTTGACTCTTGGTGCCAATCTGCACAAAAAGTCAGCCATTGCATAAGTCAGCAGATCCCTGCACAAATCCAAGCCTATCTTGGAGGGGATCTTGACACAGCAGCTTCTATTGTTAAGATCAATAATCTGAAAGATGACTTATCCACTCTTGGTGAGCTTCCCAGCACTTTCATCCAAAAAGTTAATGGGAAGTTGGTCTCAACAAACACGTTCGTCAGGCCTCAAAATACTGAAAGCTTGTGTGAAAAAGGCCCAAAAGCTAATGATGGAATGTGTTCTCCATCAAATCAGCCTGCTAAGTGCTCTGCTAATTCACACAAGCCAAAGAAAGGAAAGCATGCTCAAGCTGCAGCGATGGACACCAAACCTGTTGACAAAACAGGCTCTGGTCCAAAGCTGATGGTAAGAGACATGTTAATCCTTTTGATGCTAAACATTTTGAAAATAAGTTTTCAAAAGGTAAGCAGCCTGCTTTCAACAAGGGTAAGTCTCATGTTGAAAGCAAATCTGCTGTGGTTTCAAATAAGTCTTCAAATCATAGTGGAATACTGGTTATAAATGAAAAGTTTTTCAAAACCAGAAACAGTGATTACGTTGATATGCAGCATCAATCACATCTCAGTAAGGGCAAAGGCAAAGCCATTACTCAGCCTGAGAAATCTGGGAATAAGTTTCCCAAACCTGTGGAAGGTCAAAAACCAATCAAGCTTCCTGTTTTTGACATTTGTCCTCCCAAAAAGAGGAAAGAAGAAACAGACAAAGCTGTTGCTATTGTGCCTTCCACCCAAGCGGTTGATTCATCGAAAAATAGTAATAAGTTTGCTAAACCTGCTGATAAAATCAACAGAAATAACTCAGAATGTGTTTCTGAAAGCTCTTCTTCCGAAAAGGCTAAAAAGAAAAAATGCTATAAATGTGGGAAGAAGACACACATGGCCAAAGACTATCCTGAAACTGAGGACATGAGGCTTGTTAACTCTGCTAGTTCCATCATTGCTAAAGCAACCAGTGTTGGAAGTAACTTAGTCAATGAGAGTGGTATCCAAACTGATACCATTCAAATAGGAAATATTAATGTGGATATCACTAGCCCATCAACTCCTTCATCGTCGTTGGCCCTTTTTTTACATTGTATAGTGAGAAAGCTCACCCCTGCCTTTAGACGAGATCCACTTCCCTCTTCATCGCCACATGTTGATGAAGTAGGAGAACTCATCTCTGTGATGAGTTCCCCTAAAAGAAACTAATATTTTCCTATGACATTCTGTAGGATAAACAACCATCCCAGGTTTGGTACTTGGACAGTGGCTGCTCAGGGCACATGACAGGTTGCAAGGACCTACTGAATGATCTCAGGCCTGAAAAAGGGCCAAAAGTCACATTTGGTGACAATGTACAGGGATCCACTGAGGGATATGGAACTCTTAAAGCTGGTGCTGCAGTGTACAAAAGAGTAGCCTATGTGGTTGGGCTGAAACATAACCTTGTTAACATAAGTCAACTATCTGATGCTGGCTACAAGGTTAACTTTGATGAGCACCTGGGTTACATATTGGATCCCCAAGGCAAAGTTGTGTTGTGTGCTCAACGAAAGAAAAGTGTATATGTTGTGGGCATGAAATCTATTGATCCCACAACTGAAACCTGCTTTCTCACAAGAACCAATGCAGACCTAAACTGGTTATGGCACAAAAGGCTGTCACACCTGAACTTCAAGAATATCAACAAACTCTGTAAGAAAGAGTTGGTAACAGGTTTGCCTTCTATGACCTTAGTTAAGGATAGACTCTGCACAGCTTGTGAGAAAGGCAAGCAGAGGAAATCATCTTTTAAATCCAAGCATAATTTTTCTATTGATACTTCTCTCTTCTTAATCCACATGGACTTGTTTGGACCAGTCAATGTCCCAAGTCTAGGAGGAAGAAGATACACTCTAGTAATGGTTGAGATGGGTTCTCCAGGTTTACATGGGTAATCTTCTTGAAGAGCAAAGGAGAGGCTGCTAGAGAAATCATTGGATTTGTCAAAAATATGGAAATGCTGAACTCTGCTCAAGTGAAGCAGCTTACAAGTGATCATGGTACTAAGTTCAGAAATAGTACTCTTGAGGATTTCTGTGTAGAAAAAGGGATCTCACAAAACTCTTCAGCAGTAAGAACCCCACAACAAAATGGAGTTGCTGAAAGGAGAAACAGAACCCTCATTGAAGCTGCTAGAACCATGCTCTATGCATCTGGTTTACCTTTATCATTTGGGCTGAAGCTCTTAACACTGCCTGCTTCACCCAAAACAGATCCTTTGTGGTGAAAAGGTTCAACAAAACTCCCTATGAGCTGCTCAAAGGGAGGAGGCCAAATATTAGCTACTTCCATGTGTTTGGATGTCCCTGCTTCATTCTGAATTAAAGGGATCAACTGGCAAAGTTTGAATGAAAAGCTGATGAAGGTGTGTTTGTTGGCTACTCTGCTATCTCCAAAGCCTACAGAGTGTACAACAACAAAAGAAAGGTGATAGATGAATCTATCAATGTCACCTTTGAACAGTCAAGGAATGCCTCCACCAAAGCTGTTCCTCAATCAGTTTCAGGAGAATTTAACTTTGATGATCTCATGCATTCAAACATTGAAGAGGAGTCAAAAGCTTACACTACACCCAGAGTGGAACCTCTTCACCATGATGGACATGATGATGATTATGTTAATACACCGTGTGTGAATAAGTGTATTGACTTAATTACAACTTCATGTCCTGAAGCAATCAATGCTGATTTTCCTGGATCCTCTGCTGATCTGTTCAACAATGGAGAGTCATGCTCAACAAGTGAACAGGCTCGAGACATTAGTGTGTCTGAAACTCTTGAAAGCTATTCAACAGGACCTGTTGAAGATGCAAACAACTCAGGAGAATCCTCATTGGAAAATGATCCTAAGTGGATCAGGTGTCACCCCAATGATCAAATAATTGGTGACATCAGCAAAGGCGTACAAACAAGATGGGACAGCTTAGGGAACTTCTGTATGTTCTCTAGTTTCGTGTCTCTCATGTAGCCAAAGAAAGTGGATGAAGCACTTAAAGATGCCAATTGGATCACAGCCATGCAAGAAGAACTTAATCAGTTTGAGAGAAACAAGGTATGGAAGCTGGTCCCTGCTCCTAAAGGTAAAACTATAATTGGCACCAAATGGGTTTAAAGGAACAAGATGGATGAGAAAGGTCATGTCATTAGGAATAAGGCAAGAATTGTTGCTCAGGGCTATAGACAGGAGGAAGGCATTGACTACGATGAAACATTTGCTCCTTTGGCCAGGCTAGACGTAATTCGTTTGTTTCTAGCCTACGCTGCTCATAAGAGCATGAAGGTATTTCAAATGGATGTGAAGAGTGCATTTTTGAATGGAAAGCTGCAAGAGAAAGTTTATGTCAAGCAGCCTCCAGGTTTTGAAAATGAACATCATCCAGGTTTTGTCTATAAGTTGGACAAAGCTCTCTATAGTCTAAAACAAGCCCCTAGAGCCTGGTATGACACTCTTACTGATTTTCTTATGAGCAATGGGTATTCCAGAGGTAAAGTGGATACCACACTGTTCTTAAAGAAGGTGAAGTCTGATATTATGCTTGTTCAAATATATGTGGATGACATAATATTCGGTTCTACTAATGAGCAATTATGCAAAAAAATTTCATTACTCATGAAATCAAAATATGAAATGAGTATGATGGGAGAACTTACTTTCTTTTTGGGATTACAGGTTAAACAAACCTCAAATGGAATTTTCATAAATCGAAGAAAGTATACTTTAGATCTATTGAAAAAGTTTAAATTTGATAAAAGTTCTCCTATTAAAACCCCGATGGCAACCAATGTAAAATTGGATGCAGATACCAGTGGCAAAGCTGTTTCAGTAACAGCTTACAGAGGCATGATTGGGAGCTTGCTGTACTTAACTGCTAGTAGACCTGATATTATGTTTGCTACCTGTTTATGTGCTAGGTTCCAAGCTGATCCTAAGGAATCACATCTAGCTGCTGTGAAAAGAATCTTCAGATACCTAAAAGGTACACCAGGTTTGGGTCTTTGGTATCCCAAAGGCTCAAGCCTTGAACTAACAGGTTATTCAGATTCTGATTTTGCAGGTTGCAGGCTAGACAGGAAAAGCACAACAGGTGGATGTCAACTTCTTGGTGGTAAGTTGATAAGTTGGTGTAGGAAGAAGCAGAATTCAGTTTCTACTTCTACTGCTGAAGCTGAATACATTACTGCTGGAAGCTACTGTGGGCAGATTCTATGGATGCAACATCAGCTTGAAGACTATGGACTTGTATTTAGGAAAACTCATATTTTGTGTGACAATACAAGCGCCATAGCTATCTTCAACAATCCAGTGTTTCACTCCAGAACAAAGCATATAGAAGTCAGACATCATTTCATCAGGGATCACATTCAGAAAGGTAATGTGGAGGTAAGTTTTATTTCCACAGATGAGCAGCTTGCAGACATTTTCACCAAACCTCTTGATTAAAACAGATTTCATTATCTGGTAAGCAAGCTGGGTATGTTAAACAAAAGTGACTAAGTGTCCAAAATGTTCTAAGACATTATATGTCTCACACTGCTCAAGCTTCGCAGAACAGCTTAGACAGAACATGCTATGCATGTTCTATACTTAGCCGTTTTCTGCAAAACTTGAACAGCTTGAGCGTATACCAGGTTTGACAATAACAGTTTACATGTCAAGCCTGATCTGATGATCAAACCTCCACCCTGCTCACTCTTTCAATCTGTCATACAAGACATTGTCTTGTAACCTGATCAGCTATTGAACACAACCTGTTGTTACATAGCTGAACAGGTTGAAGGAATAGCCTAAAGAGTGAACAGCTTGTGATGACCCTGCTCATCACAGGTTTGACCATCAGCTTAGACCATCAATTTTAATTACCTTTCTTCACAATCAAGTTACTTAAATTTTGTTTTTATTTTACTTAATTACTGCGGATAATGTGGGTTTACGTGTGTTAGTGATTAAAAAGAGCTCAAGTGGTCTGACAAACGGTCTGACATGGACAACCGTTCCGTTTTTCGTTAACGACTTTTTCAAATCAACCGCCCAAATGTTTCTCTCTCATACCCACTCACATTCAAATCCTATAAATACCCCCTAATGTTTCATCTTCGTCTTCCTCACTACTTCCATAACCTCCTAAGAACCCTAAAAATCGACTAAGTGTCCTGTGCTTCTGCTACATTCACTACTTCCCAAATGGCTCACAGAAACAACCACTTTCTACCAGTGTTTGTGGGTGCTGATGTTCAGAAACATCCATCAGTCACCACAATGCTGACTTTGAAACCTACCAATTACCTTGCTAACCTAACCATCCCCAAAAACTATGTGGGGAAAGGCTACGAAGAAATGGTGGAGTTCTTGAAAGTTCATCTGTTGAACTATGCCATGATTGCCACTCCTGTTGCCCTGTACCAGGAGATGGTGTATGAGTTTTGGTACACCTGCGCCTACAACCCAGACACCAAAGTCATTAAGGGCACTATACTCAATGGGACTCAGACCATTGAGATCAACATTCGCCTGATCAGGGAAGCTCTTCGACTCCCTGTGGCTAAAACATATGATCAGCCACAATCTGAAGATGAGTTGCTGCACTTCTGTGGTGTAGCAGAACCAAAAGTTGGAGCTACGCTGTTCATGAAGGATTGGTCTCCAACTTACAGCTTTTTGTTTGTCTCAGTGGTTATGTGCTTCAGCAGCAAGGTTGGTTCCTTTGACCAACTCAGTCGTGATGAGATTCCTATAGTCCTACAGTTGGTGGATAGGACTACTATAAACATGGCAAGATAGATTTTCATGAATCTGAGGAATCTGGTGTAGCAGGAGACACGTCCAGCTGCTGTTCGTTATCCCAGATTTTTGAGCCTCATTTTCAAGCATGTTTGTGGTGAACATTTGAATAACTCTCAGCCTTTACTCCGTACTTCTGTTTTTCCTATTATAGGAAATAGAGTTTTCTATACTCCGGTTCTCCCAAATGAGCCTCCTCTCTCTACTCCAATCAGGAGGCTGCTAGGATTGGTGGAAGGGCCCTCTGATGTGAGGGTGGATTCAGACGCTGCTCCCAAAAGAAAATCCAAAGCCAGGTCCAAGTTTGTTAAAAGGACCCTGGAAACGACTGAAGCTGGGCCTGTCCATAAGAAGGCCAAAACAGCTAAGTCTAAGTCTGCACCCTCAGCCTCTATGGCTGAGGGGGAGCAGGCTCCTCACCCTGGTTCATTTGTTGAACATGAAGCCTCTGTGGCTGGTGCCTCTGTGGCACCTGAGACTATGGAACAGGCCAACCCACCTGTTTCTGCCCCAGTCTCCAAACCTGTCCAATCTGAACCTCTCACCTCTCCCTAATGACCCACCTCATCTCTCAAATCCTACCAAAGAAAAACCCTTGCCAAAAAGAAACCAAAAACCAAAACAGCGCAAACTAGCCCCTCTGTTCCCTCTCAACATGGTTCAGTTGAAACAGAAGCAACCCCTGCTCAGCCATTGCTGATAGGCAGCGTCAATCACATCTCAGTAAGGGCAACAGCATTGCTCAGCCTGAGAAATATGGGAATAAGTTTCCCAAACCTGTGGAAGGTCAAAAGCCAATCAAGCTGCCTGTTTTTGACATCTGTCCTCCCAAAAAGAGGAAAGAAGAAACAGGCAAAGCTGTTGTTATTGTGCCATCCACCCAAGCTGTTGATTCATCGAAAAACTGTAATAAGTTTGCTAAACCTGCTGAGAAAATCAACAGAAATAATTCATAATGTGTTTCTGAAAGCTCTTCTTCCAACAAGGCCAAAAAGAGAAAATGTTATAAATGTGGGAAAAAGACACACATGGCCAAAGACTGGACATGAGGCCTGTTGACTCTGTTAGTTTCATCATTGCTAAAACAAGCAGTGTTGGAAGTAACTTAGTCAATGAGAGTGGTAACCAAATGGATACCATTCAAATAGGAAATATTAATGTGGAAATCTCTAGCCCATCAACACATGTTGATGAAGTAGGAGAACTCTTTTATGTGATGAGTTCCCATAAGAGTAACTAATATTTTCCGATGACATTCTGCAGGACAAACAACCATCCCAAGTTTGGTACTTGGACAGTGGCTGCTCAGGGCACATGACAGGTTGTAAGGACCTGCTGAATGATCTCAGGCCTGAAAAAGGGCCAAAAGTCACATTTGGTGACAATGTACAGGGATCCACTGAGGGGTATGGAACTCTTAAAGCTGGTGCTGCAGTGTTCAAAAGAGTAGGCTATGTGGTTGGGCTAAAACATAACCTTGTTAGCATAAGTCAACTATGTGATGCTGGCTACAAGGTTAACTTTGATGAGCACCTGGGTTACATATTGGATCCCCAAGGCAAAGTTGTGTTGTGTGCTCAACGAAAGAAAGGTCTATATGTTGTGGACATGAAATCTGTTGATCCCACAGCTGAAACCTGCTTTCTCACAAGAACCAATGCAGACCTAAACTGGTTATGGCACAAAAGGCTGTCACACCTAAACTTCAAGAATATCAACAAACTCTGTAAGAAAGAGTTGGTAACAGGTTTGCCTTCTATGACCTTTGTTAAGGATAGACTCTGCACAGCTTGTGAGAAAGGCAAGCAGAGGAAATCATCTTTTAAATCCAAGCATAATTTTTCTATTGATACTCCTCTCTTCCTAATCCACATGGACTTGTTTGGACCAGTCAATGTTCCAAGTCTAGGAGGAAGAAGATACACTCTAGTAATGGTTGATGAGTTCTCCAGGTTTACTTGGGTAATCTTCTTGAAGAGCAAAGGAGAGGCTGCTAGAGAAATCATTGGATTTGTCAAAAAGATGGAAATGATGAACTCTGCTCAAGTGAAGCAGCTTAGAAGTGATCATCGTACTGAGTTCAAAAACAGTACTCTTGAAGACTTCTGTGAAAAAAAAGGGATCTCTCAAAACTTTTCAGCAGTAAGAACTCCACAACAAAATGGAGTTGCTGAAAGAAGAAATAGAACCCTTATTGAAGCTGCTAGAACCATGCTGTGTGCATCTGGTTTACCATCATCATTCTGGGCTGAAGCTGTCAACACTGCTTGCTTCACTCAAAACAGATCCTTAGTGGTGAAAAGGTTCAACAAGACTCCCTATGAGCTGCTCAAAAGGAGGAGGCCAAATATTAGCTACTTCCATGTGTTTAGTTGTCCCTGCTTAATTCTGAATCAAAGGGACCAACTGGCAAAGTTTGAACCAAAAGCCGATGAAGGTGTGTTTGTTGGATACTCTGCTATCTCCAAAGCCTACAGAGTATACAACAATAAAAGAAAGGTGATAGATGAATCTATCAATTTCACCTTTGAAGATTCCAGGAATGCCTCCACCAAAGTTGTTCCTGAATCAGTTTCAGGAGAACTCAACTTTGATGATCTCATGCATTCCAACAGTGAAGAGGATTCAAAAGCCTCCACTACATCCAGAGTGGAACCTGCAAACCATGATGGACATGATGATGATTATGTTGATACACCCTGTGTGAATAAGTGTACTGACTTAATTACAACTACATGTCCTTAATTACAACTACATGTCCTGAACCAATCAATACTGATTTTCGTGGTCAGTCATGTTCAACAAGTGAACAGGCTCAAGACAACAGTGTGTCTGAAAATCTTGAGAGCTGTTCAACAGGACCTGCTGAAGATGCTAACAACTCAGGAGAATCCTCATTGAAGAATGATCCTAAGTGGATCAGATGTCACCCCAATGATCAAATAATTGGTGATATCAACAAAGGGGTACAAACGAGATGGGACAGCTTAGGGAACTTTTGTATGTTCTCTAGTTTTGTGTCTCTCATGGAGCCAAAGAAAGTGGATGAAGCACTTAAAGATGCCAATTGGATCACTGCCATGCAAGAAAAACTCAATCACTTTGAGAGAAACAAGGTATGGAAGCTGGTCCCTGCTCCTAAAGGTAAAACTATAATTGGCACCAAATGGGTTTACAGGAACAAGATGGATGAGCAAGGTCATGTCATTATAAATAAGGCAAGACTTGTTGCTCAGGGCTATAGACAGGAGAAAGGCATTGACTACGATGAAACATTTGCTCCTGTGGCCAGGCTAGAGGCAATTCGTTTGTTTCTAGCCTACGCAGCTCATAAGAGCATGAAGGTATTTCAAATGGATGTGAAGAGTGCATTTTTAAATGGAAAGCTGCAAGAGGATGTTTATGTCAAGCAGCCTCCAGGTTTTGAAAATGAACATCATCCAGGTTTTGTCTATAAGTTGGACAAAGCTCTATATGGTCTAAAACAAGCCCCTAGAGCCTGGTATGACACTCTTACTGATTTCCTTATGAGCAATGGGTATTCTAGAGGTAAAGTGGATACCACACTGTTCATAAAAAAAGTGAAGTCTGATATTATGCTTGTTCAAATCTATGTGGATGACATAATATTTGGTTCTACTAATGAACAATTATGCAAGAATTTTTTATTACTCTTGAAATCCAAGTATGAAATGAGTATGATGGGAGAACTTACTTTCTTTTTAGGATTACAGGTTAAACAAACCTCAACTGGAATTTTTATAAGTCAAAGAAAGTATACTTTAGATCTATTGAAAAAGTTTAAATTTGATCAAAGTTCTCCTATTAAAACCCCAATGGCAACCAATGTAAAATTGGATGCAGATGCCAGTGGCAAAGCTGTTTTAGTAACATCTTACAGAGGCATGATTGGGAGCTTGCTGTACTTAACTGCTAGTAGACCTAATATTATGTTTGCTACCTGTTTATGTGCTAGGTTCCAAGCTGATCCAAAGGAATCACATCTAGCTGCTGTGAAAAGAATCTTCAAATACCTTAAGGGTACACCAGGTTTGGGTCTTTGGTATCCCAAAGACTCAAGCCTTGAACTAACAGGTTATTCAGATTCTGATTTTGCAGTATGCAGGCTAGACTGGAAAAGCACAACAGGTGGATGTCAACTCCTTGGTGGTAAGTTGATAAGTTGGTGTAGCAAGAAGCAGAACTCGGTTTCTACTTCTACTGCTGAAGCTGAGTACATTGCTGCTGGAAGCTGCTGTGGGCAGATTCTGTGGATGCAGCATCAGCTTGAAGACTATGGACTTGTACTTAGGAAAACTCTTATTCTGTGTGACAACACAAGCGCCATAGCTATTTCCAACAATCCAGTGTTTCACTCCAGAACAAAGCATATCGAAGTCAGACATCACTTTATCAGAGATCACATTCAGAAAGGTAATGTGGAGGTAAGTTTATTTCCACTGATGAACAGCTTGCAGACATTTTCACCAAACCTCTTGATGAAAACAGGTTTAATTATCTTGTCAGCAAGCTGGGCATGTTAAACAAAAGTGACTAAGTGTCCTTAATGTTCTAAGACTTTATATGTCTCACACTGCTCAAGTTCTTTCAGAACAGGCTATGCATGTTCTATACTTAGCCGTTTTCTGCAAAACTTGAACACCTTGAGCATATAACAGGATTGACAAATAACAGCTTATATGTCAAGCCTGATCTGATGATCAAACCTCCACCCTGCTTATTCTCTAAATCTGTCATACAAGACATTGTCTTGTAACCTGATCAGCTATTGAACACAACCTGTTCTTACATAGTTGAACAGGTTGAAGGAACAGCTTGGAGAGTGAACAGCTTGTGATGACCCTGCTCATCACAGGTTTGACCATCAGCTTGGACTATCAGTTTAATTACCTTTCTACACAATTAAGTTACTTAATTTTTGTTTTTATTTAACTTAATTACTGCGGATGATGTGGGTTTCGTGTGTTAGTGATTAAAAAGGGCTCAAGTGGTCTGACAAACGGTCTGACATGGACAACCGTTCCGTTTTCCGTTAACGACCTTTTCAAATCAACCACCCAACTGTTTCTCTCTCATACCCACTCACATTCAAATCCTATAAATACCCCCTACTGTTTCATCTTCGTCTTCCTCACTACTTCCATAAACCTCCTAAGAACCCTAAAAATCGACTAAGTGTCTTATGCTTCTGCTACTCTCCCTACTTCCCAAATGGCTCACAGAAACAACCCCTTTCTACCAGTATTTGTTGGTGACGATGTACAGAAACACTCATCAGTCACCACAATGCTCACACAGAAACCCACTAACTACACTGCCAACCTCACAATCCCCAAAAACTATGTGGTAAAAGGCTATGACCAAATGGTGGAGTTTTTGAAAGTTCATCCGTTGAACTACACCATGACTGCAACTCCTGGGGTCATGTACCAGGAGATGGTGTATGAATTCTGGTACACTTGTGCCTACAACCCAGATACCAAAGTCATCAAGGGCATCATACTCAATGGGACTCAGACCATTGAGATCAACACTCGTCTTCTTTGGGAAGTTCTTCGACTTAATGTGGTTGAATAATATGATCAGCCACAGCTTGAACATGAACAGATGAAGAATCTGCTGCACTTTTGTGGTGTAGCAGAACCAAAAGTTGTAGCAGCGTAGTTCAGAAAGGATTTGTCTCCTACTTACAGCTTCTTATTCGCCTCTGTGGTAATGTGCTTCAGCAGCACAGTTGGTTCCTTTGACCAACTGAGCCGTGATGAAATCCCTGTAGTTCTGCAGCTTGTGGATGGAACTACAATCGACATGGCAAAATGGATTTTCCTGAATTTGAGGGGCCTGGTGCAGCAGGAAACACGACTAGCTGCTGTTCGATATCCAAGGTTTCTGAGACTCATCTTCAAGCATATTTGTGGTGAGCATTTGTATAACTCTCAGCGTTTACTTCATACTGCTGCATTCCCTATAATAGGGAATAGAGTTTTCTATACTCCGGTTCTCCCAAATGAGCCTCCTCTCTCTACTCCAATGAGGAGGCTGTTAGGATTGGTGGAAGGACCCTTTAATCTGAGGGTGGGTCCAGAAGCTGCTCCCAGAAGAAAATCCAAATCCAGGGCCAAACTTGTTAAGAGGACCCTGGACATCACTAAAGTTGGGCCTGTCCACAAGAAGGCCAAAACAGATTAGTCTAAGTCTGCACCCTCAGCCTCTGTGGCTGAGGGGGAGCAGGCTTCTCACCCTGGATCATTTGTTGATCCTGAAGCCTTTGTGGCTGGTGCCTCTGTGGCACCTGAGAGTATGGAACATGCCAACCCAATTGTTTCTGCCCCAGTCTCCAATCCTGTCCAATCTGAACCTCTCATCTCTCCAAAATCACCCACCTCATCTCACATCTTATACCAACGCAAATCCCTAGCCAAAAAGAAACCAGCAGCCCAAACTAGACCCTCTGTTCCCTCTCAACAGGGTTCAGTTGCAAAAGAAGCAACCCCTGCTGCCTCTCCTATTTTGGGAGAAGGTTCAGCAATATTGGAGCCTGCTTCACTCCACCCTGTGTCAACCCCAAGTCAGCCTAGACCATCTGGTTCCTCCCAACAGGAGCCAGTTGTACAAATGGAGACAGCCACATCAACTATTCCAACCTCCCAACAAGCTGAGAATATTGAAAGACAGGAGTTCTCTCCACTCCATACTGAGTCCACACTGTCCCCACCTCATACTTCTCTACACCCTGAGTCTGCACGAGGTGTCCACACTGCTGGCTTAGACCATCCACCAGCTCAGCCTCATTTTTCTGTTCCTCATGATGCAGCTGTTCTACACCAAACAGCTGCTGAAGGACCTACCACTCAAGCTGATGAACCTCAGGGAAGAGAACATCCCTTTGGTGAGGCTACTCCCTTTATGCAAACTCCAACAGTAGGTTTCACCACTGCTGATGTTGAAATGCAACTTCCAACTCCCCATGATGAGGTACCTTTAAACCAAGGTACTGCAGAGGGAACCACCACTGGCCTTAATGAAGATACTGCAAAACAAGCAATGTCTGAAAGGCTACCATCCTCTACCCACTCTCCTAATGATGCAGCTACAGCCACTACTGAAGGACCCATCGACCCCTCCAAGCTGGGCCACATTACTTTTGCCCAGGCTATGGAACTTCTTTCTACAATACCCTCTCCCTCTACATCACATCCCCATACACCAGCCTCATCCTCTTCATCTCCATCTACCCACTCCAAACAATCCACCCATACACCTCCATCCCCTAAAGACCTGCCTTTGAAGGATCAGCTTTCCTTGCTGACCAACAAAGTTGGATTCTTTAGAAATTCAATGTCCTCTCTACCCTCTCTCATTTCAGACTCTATGTTTGAACAGCTTAGGGGATTCTTTGATATGTTCAAGGATTCCTTCCCATCCACTCCTCAAACTGACAACTCCGCACAGCTACTTGCACTCACTGCACAGCTGCAAAATGTCTCCACATCCCTCTCCTCAATTCTTTCACTCCAACAGGACTCTGTGTCCTCTATGACAGCCATATCCCAACAGCTGTCATCTTTCCTCACTACTTGCAATTCTACACTTCCTGCCACTTTGGCTAGCTTAAACACCTTAATAGGCTCTCTATCAAATTCTGTGTCATCAAACCTTGCTGATGTGCAGGACTCTCTTGAGTTACATCTTGCCCAGCTCCAAACTTTACTGTTCACAGCTTCTGATAGGGAAAACATTCATAAGCTGACCTCCCTTGCTGATACCCGATCATCCTCTCTTCAAAACTGTCTTTCCCAACTTGCAGAGGTGAAGCACAACCTGGCTTTCTTAGTGCATAGCCTGGTTGGTCCCAAACCTGCTGCCAAAACTGCTGGCAAGCCTGCTGAATGCATTTCTTCAGGCAGCCCAATTGTTCAAGGTGCTGGTACATCTCCTTCAAAGGGGGAGAAGTTGTCTGCCTTTAAGATTAAATCTAAGGGGGAGAAAACTTCTTCTCCTAAGGATAAATCAGTATCCACTGGTCAACCAGCAGGAGCATCTGCAACGGCTACTGGTACAGTGGAAGGTGCTTCTCAAGCTGCTAAGCCTACTCAGGCTGAATCTCCAAACCCTGCTCAGTATAAGGGGGAGGAATTCATTTCTGAGAACAGGCCAAGCAGCAGAAGAAGGCATCTCATTTTAGAGGAAGAAGAAGAAGAGGAAGATACTCCTGAAGCTGTTATCACTACAGCAGCTAAAGGAAAAGAAAAAGCAGCATTTGATCCTGAACAGCAGAAAGCAGCAGAGTTAAAGTTTCACAAAGCCAGGGCAAAGGAAATGGGTCTTCCCATGGATAAATACTTTGAGTTCAGAAATGAACAGCTTCAAGCCCTGGAAGCACTAAGAAAAGAAGAAGCCTCTGCCAAAGCTGCCAGAACTTTTACACTTCAAGAGGCAAGCAAAATCAAAATGCCCTCTCTGGATGTGCAAAAGAAACTGATGGAAGCTGCTAAGGGATCAGCTAGAGAGAAGGAAGTTGAAAAGGAAGTGGGTGCTCAGGTCTCTGTGACCAAACCAAAGCAAGCATCCTCTGCAAGGGCCCAGTTCCATTTTGACAACTTGGCAAGGAAAAAGTTTCAGGATGTTGCTGATAGAAGGCTTGCCAAGGAAGCAATTGTCAAAGCTGTCCCCATATCAAGAAAAGGCAAACAGTGGAAATTGCAGATAACCAGAATGGGTGCAACAGGCCCAGAACTGGAAACTTATGACTACACTGATGTTGCACAGATGTGGTACATGGAATGGGTTGATCTGGCAGTTGCCCTGAGCCAGTCTAAGTCAGAAACGGCTAAGACTATCAGGGCATATATTAAGAAGCTGATGGAGAGAGTGCAGGATCTTGGCCTGATCTCAAAAGAAGTAAGTGAGGGTGTCTCTGTGACATACCCCAAAATAAAGGCCAGGAGGACAAGAAAGGATTCTGAGCTGGAGCAACTCCTCATCTTAATTGAACAGGGTGATTATGTTCTTGAGATGAAAAGAATTGATTACAGCCTGCCCAGTGGAGTAGAGTTTGAAGAAGGCAAAATTATTGAAGAACCTGAGTTAGGGGCATTTTTTGTAGATCCCCTAACACAGAAGAAGTGTTTTCAGAGAGCTTCAGATCTATACAATGTGGATCTGAGACAGCTTGTAGCCTTCAGACTTGCAACTTCATTCAGGCAGTCAAGCAAGTGGAGAGCAGCCATCTGGGATCAGCTCAGAGGCTGCTATGAGAGAGGAGAACTTCAAGATCCCAAGTTTATGATCATCAGAATTGAAATCCAAGATCTAGAGGAAACAAGGGATGAGCTTGAAAAGATGTTTGAAGGACCACCTCCACTGGGGTGAAGTCCATCTACCATCAGGGTAGGTGAAGAATGGAAGTTGTCCATCTGTTGGACAGGCTTGCCATTATCTGCTCCCATCATCAACAGTCCAAGTTGTTGAATTTTGTTGTACATCTGATGTACTTTGTTACATCTGTTGTAACTTTTCTCATTTACATTAGTTGTAATATACATTAGTACATTAGTTGTACTCTAGTAAAAACATGTTGTTAGGCACAAAAAGGCCTAAGTCAAACCTGTTCTACATCTGAGGGGGAGATTTCTAATCAAACCTGTTGATGCATTTGAAGGTTGAAATTAAGGCCGGTTATATGCCTTATTGAAACTTGAAAATGATTTGCAATATCAGTCAAAAGCTGTTCTATGTGTTGCATGTGTTGCAACTAAGACAGTTTGTCCAAGCTGCTCTGTCTGCTGAACAGGCTGGACATAAACTGTCTACGCTGCTCTACACTGGTTAGCAGCTTGGGCATTTTTCAAGTGTTCTGTTCTTTGTGAACAGAACCTGTTCTTTGTGAACAGGCTAAACACTTTATGGAATACGTTTCCAAGTCATCATGTATTGTTTTTGGCTACAAGATCAGTTTACAAAGTAGAAGACAAAGTGGAAAACAGAACTGCTCAGCCTGCCCACGCTGTTCTGTAACATGAAGACAAAAGGTTATTTGGAAAAGGGTGACAGACCTTTTTCTTATATCAAAATAGGCCTTTACAAGGAAGAAAGACGCAAAGTTGACATTCCTTATTTAGTTAAAGGCAATGCAATAGTAGACAAAGTGAAAAGACAAAAGTTCTGCACACAAGAAGACAAGTCTGCTTTTCAGAAAGTGCAGAAAAGGTTATGTTGTCTTTTCAACAAGACTTCTCCTTTTTCATTTTCATCCAATGAAGAAACTTCTCTTAGATCCTCTGAGTGAGTATAAAAGGAAGCTTCTAAGGACAGAAAGATTAAGCCAAAAAGCTAAGTGCTGAAGCCAAGAGTGAATGTGCAAGTATATTCTTCATTCATGCAAGCCTGCTTGTGTAATACAGTTTCTTTTTGTCTAAGCTGTTCTACTTAAGTTGTTCCTCTAAGTCTTGTAAACACAGTGAGTGCTTATCAGTGAGTGTATTCATTGTAATCTAGTTTGAGTCTATCTTAGACTAGTGAACATACTGTTGTATCTGTCATCTCATCTTGAACCTTTCCGCATTCAAGCTTGTTTGTAATTAACAGTTTGTTAATAATACATACAAACATTGAGAAAATAGTGTGTAGTTTTTAAATAGTTGTATTCACCCCCCCCCCTCTACAGCTTCAAGCTATATACTTTGGGAACCTCACGGGACCTCCAACTGGTATCAGAGCAGTTTAGAGTGTGTGTCATTCTAGATCTCTCATTCTCCTAAGTTTCCATGGACAACAGTGCAAATTCCTCATACTATGACAATGGCTCAATGGGCAAACCTCCAAAGTTCAATCATCAGAACTTTTCTGGTTGGAAGTGCAGAATGATGCTCTACCTAGAGAATCTGGATGTACAACTACCAGAAATTGTAATGGAGGGTCCTTATGTGCCAACCTCTGTTACAACAATAACTCCTGCTGTTGAAGGAGCAGCTCCTGAGATCAGAACATTTGAGAAAGCAAAAGCTCAATGGTCTGATGAAGACAAAAGATTGGTGGCTCTTGATGCAAAGGCCAGAAACAATCTAGTCATCTCCTTGCCTGATGATGTGTTCAAACAGGTTGAGAAGATGAAGACTGCTAAGGAGATGTGGGATACTTTGTGTACCGTCTATGATGGACCCACAATCACACTGGATAACAGGATTAACAATCTTGTTAGACAGTATGAACTCTTCTTTGCAAAACCAAAGGAGACTCTTACAGAAACCTACACCAGGTTTACTGCTCTTGTGAATGATCTCAAAGCTGTTGGGATCACTAAGGACAGTCTTACTCTGGTGAACAAGTTTTTGGACATCCTCCCTGAAGAATGGAATTACTTTTCAACAATTTTAAGAAATTCAGGAACAATCAGAAGTATGGATCTTGTCAACATGTATGGATCTTTACTAAATGATGAACAGTCAAGGCAACAGAAGAGAAATGCCATGGAGATGTCTAAAAGAGGTGCAGCCTTTGTGGCTAATGTGAGACAGTCTGTGAGTCAAGTGAGTGATGTGTTCACTCAACCTGATCAACAGGATGATAACAAGGAGGAGGTGTCAGATGAGGAAGATAATGCAGATCTTGCTGAACAGGATGATGAGCAAATGATAGTTATGCTTTTCAAAAGGTTCAACAAGAAAAGGTTTGGAAGAAACATGCTGTAAGGAAGTTCAGGTGCTGGCAAAAAGAAGGCATTTGATAAATCCAAGGCTGAGTGCTTCAAATGTGGCAAAACTGGCCATATAGCTGCTGACTGTGTGTCAAAAACTGTTGGTCAGTCATCCAAACCATACAAGACAAACAAGGATGATGGTTATAGGGTTAAGTACCTTATGGCCATGGCTAAGCTGAGGAAGTTGGAAAACTCAGTGGGTTCCAACCGCCAAAAGGGACTCATGGCAGAGACTTGTGATTGGGAGGAATCTGATTCATCATCTGATGAAGAAGACAATCAATGTCTGATGGCCAACACTGATGTCCCATCAACAAGCAGTTTCAAACAGGATATGGCTGAAGCTGAAGCTTTCAGCAGCTTAGAGAACTGGAATCCTACAATGATGTATAAGGTACAAAATTTTATGGCTTACAGTTCTGAAGAAAAGATTAAGATGTTTGAATATATGCTAGTTGATTTGAAAGCTGCTGTTGAGAAGCATGATGCTTTATCATCTGAAATCTCCAAGCTTAAAACTGATCTTAAAACAAAATCCAGTAAACTGGACAGTTTCCATAAGTTGGAAATTGAGCTTGATGAATTAAAACACATCAACTCTATTTTACTGGAAGAAAAGAGAGAAACAGATATAAAGCATGCTAAGCTTCAAAAGATAGTTGACTCTTGGTGCCAATCTGCACAAAAAGTCAGCCATTGTATAAGTCAACAGATCCCTGCACAAATTCAAGCCTATCTTGGAGGGGATCTTGATACAGCAGCTTCCATTGTTGAGATTAATAATCTGAAAGAAGATTTATCCACTCTTGGTGAGCTTCCAAACACTTTTGTTCAAAAAGTGAATGGTAAACTAATTTCAACAAACAGGTTTGTCAGGCCTCAAAATACTGACAGCTCGTGTGAACCTAGCTCAAAAGCTGGTATGGGAATATGGTCTCCATCAATCCAGCCTGCTAAGTGCTCTGCTGATTCACACAAGCAAAAGAAAGGAAAACATGTCCAAACTACAGCTGTGGATACTAAACCTGTTCACAAATCAGGTTTTGTGTCCAAAGCTGATGGTAAAAGACATAATAATCCTTTTGATGCTAAAAATTTTGAAAACAAGTTTTCAAAAGTTAAGCAGCCTGTTTTCAACAAGGGCAAGTCTCATGTTGAAAGCAAACCTGCTGTGATTTCTAATAAGTTTACTAATCATAGTGGTAAACTGGTTTTACATGAAAATAAGTTTTTCAAAACCAGAAACAATGATTATGTTGATAGGCAGCATAAATCACGTCTCAGTAGTGACAAAGGCAAAGCCATTGCTCAACCTGAGAAACATGGGAATAAGTTCCCCAAACCTGTGGAAGTTCAAAAGCCAATTAGGCTTCCTGTCTTTGACATTTGTCCTCCTAAAAGAAGGAAAGAAGAGACAAACAAAGCTGTGACTTTTGAACCCTCCACACAAGCTGTTGATTCATCAAATAGTAATAAATTTGCTAAACCTGCTAAAAGAATTAACAAAAATAACTCAGAATGTGTTTCTGAAAGTTCTTCTTTCAAAAATCCTAAAAAGAGAAAATGTTATAAATGTGGGAAGAAGACACATCTGGCCAAAGACTGTCCTGAACCTGAGGACATGAGGCCTGTTGACTCTGATAGTTCTCTCACAGCTGTTACAAGCAGTGTTGGAAACATCTCAGTCCATAAAAATGGTATCCAAGCTGACACCATTCAAATTAGGAATATTAGTGTGGATATTATAAGTTCATCAACAAATGTTGATGAAGTAGGAGAACTCATCTTTGTGATGAGTTCCCCTAAAAATGACTAATATTTCTCTTATCACTCTGCAGGAAAAACAACCTTCCCAGGTTTGGTACTTGGACAGTGGCTGCTCAGGGCACATGACAGGTTGTAAAGAATTGCTGAGTGATCTCAGGTCTGAAAAAGGGCCAAAAGTCACATTTGGTGACGATGTACAGGGATCCACTGAAGGATATGGAACTCTTAAAGCTGGTGCTGCAGTATTCAAAAGAGTTGCCTATGTGGTTGGGCTAAAACATAACCTTGTTAGCATAAGCCAACAGTGTGATGCTGGCTACAAGGTTAACTTTGATAAGCACCTAGGTTACATATTGGATCCCCAAGGCAAAGTTGTGCTATGTGCTCAACGAAAGAAAGGTGTATATGTTGTGGACATGCAATCTGCTGATTCCACAACTGAAACCTGCTTTCTCACAAGAACAAATGCAGACTTAAACTGGTTATGGCACAAAAGGCTGTCACATCTGAACTTCAAGAACATCAATAAACTCTGTAAGAAAGAGTTGGTGACAGGTTTGCCCTCTATAACCTTTGTTAAAGATAAACTCTGCACAGCTTGTGAAAAAGGCAAGCAGAGGAAAACATCTTTTAAATCCAAACATAATTTCTCTATTGATACTCCACTCTTCTTAATCCACATGGACTTGTTTGGACCTGTAAATGTCCCAAGTCTAGGAGGAAGAAGATACACTCTAGTAATGGTTGATGAGTTCTCCAGGTACACATGGGTGATCTTTCTGAAGAGCAAAGGAGAGGCTGCTAAAGAAATTATTGGATTTGTGAAAAAGATGGAGATGCTGAACTCTGCTCAAGTGAAGCAGCTTAGAAGTGATCATGGTACTGAATTCAGAAACAGTACTCTTGAAGACTTCTGTGAAGAGAAAGGAATCACTCAAAACTTTTCAGCTGTAAGAACTCCACAACAAAATGGAGTTGCTGAAAGGAGAAACAGAACTCTTATTAAAGCTGCTAGAACCATGCTGTGTGCATCAGGTTTACCTTCATCATTCTGGGCTGAAGCTGTCAACACTGCCTGCTTCACTCAAAACAGATCCTTAGTGGTAAAAAGGTTGAACAAGACTCCTTATGAGCTGCTCAAAGGAAGGAAACCAAATGTCAGTTACTTCCATGTGTTTGGGTGTCCCTGCTTCATTCTGAATCAGAGGGATCAACTGACAAAGTTTGAACCTAAAGCTGATGATGGTGTGTTTGTTGGCTACTCTGCTATCTCAAAAGCCTACAGAGTATACAACAACAAAAGAAAGGTGATAGATGAATCTATCAATGTCACCTTTGAAGAGTCCAAGAATGCTTTCACCAAAGCTGTTCCTGAATCAGTTTCAGGAGAACTTAACTTTGATGATCTGATGCATTCAAACAATGAAGAGGACTCAAAAGCTTCCACTACACCCAGTGTGGAACCTGTTAATCATGATGGACATGATGATGATTATGTCAATACACCCTGTGTGAATAAGTGTACTGACTTAAATACAACTGCATGTCCTGAACCTATCAATGCTGATTTTCCTAGTTCTACTGCTGATATATTCAACAGTGGTCAGACATGTTCAACAAGTGAACAGGCTCAAGACAACAGTGTGTCTGAAAATCTTGAGAGCTGTTCAACAGGACTTGCTGAAGATGTTAACAACTCAGGTGAATCATCATTGAAAAATGATCCTAAGTGGATCAGGTGTCACCCCAATGATCAAATAATTGGTGACATCAACAAAGGGATACAAACACGGTGGGATAGCTTAGGGAACTTTTGTATGTTCTCTAGTTTTGTTTCACTGATGGAGCCAAAGAAGGTTGATGAAGCATTAAAAGATGCCAATTGGATCACTGC